>WBNM01033717.1:0-11459 GCA_013399055.1 Ramphastos sulfuratus | reverse complement strand
ACTCCCAAACCATCACATACACCCAGATGGGATATAGAGAGTCAATGAAGTTACTTCAGATGTGTGCTTGGTAGAGTAGATATTGCTGGTCATATGTGGAAAACTGTAAATATTTTATTCCGGAAAGTAGAATTTGGTTTTTAAATTGAGAGTCTCCGAAAACTGCAGTCCATGAAAAGTCCTGGCAAATAATAATCCAAAGAGCATGGGCTCTATATCTGACATGGTGGACACCAGCTAGTGGATTTGCCCAGCTCTAAAGAAGCTTTCAAGAAACAAACAATAAAAGACATACTAGCTTTACATTCTTGAGCTTTCCCAAAGACATTTTAAATCCAATGAGATGTAAACCTGATGATTCTTCATGAGTGTGCTGATGTGAGGCTAATTGGAATATTTTAATGAAAAAAATTATAGGCTGTGAAAAGAAAACAATGGCAATGCCTACTTCACTCGTAGGCTTGCTGAGATGTATAAAAACAAGGATGCAAACATGGATAACAGAGAGTCTCTGTCTCTGGGAGCTGCTGTGTCTTCTGGCCTGTCTGCTGTGTAACCCAAGTAATCACTCTGTTTCTAACTCCCTTGCTGATCCTCCAAACTCACTTTGCACATAAGGCAGACTCTGGGGTAAGGTAGAGGGGTGGAAAGAAGGTGGAAGGGTGGTTGGGAACCCCTCCTGGGGACTCTGATTTCTAGGAGGGGTGTTGTGTTTCTGTTTTACCTTTAACTTGTATATTTCTGTAAATATTCCTGTATATTGTGTATATATCTGCTTGTATATTGTGCTAAGCTGTAAATATAGCTTCATTCCTTAGCTTCCAGCCAGCTGAGTCTAATCTGGGTGATTTTCATAGAGTGGGAGGGTGGGTAACTCCCAAACCATCACAATGAGGAACTATGTAGCTTGCTTTGAGGCAACCAAAGACAGATAATATTCTAAGTTCAAGTCTACAGTTAGCTTTATAAATATACTTAGAAAGTGGCAGGCTATATGGTAAAAGAGAAACATCTATCACTGCTGACTTTCTGAAAGAATATTATGAAACAACTCAGAATGCCATCACCACCTCCCTAATGTAATTCTATATTGTATTTAGACATAATGTGATCTTCTCACTGTTTTACTCATTTAAATGCCTGTACATCAGTGCACGCAGCATGGGGAATAAATGGGAGGAATTAGAAATCTATGTGGTCAAGGGTTATGATCTGGTGGCAACTACAGAGACATGATGGGGCAACTCACATGGCTAGAATGTGCTCATGAATGGCTATGTCCTTTTTAGGAAAGACAAGTCAACAAGGTGAGGTGTGGAGTTGCTCTTTACGTGACAGAGCAACTAGAATGTATCGAGTTATGTCCAGNCGGAAGAAGAGAGTCTGTAGAACATGGAAGGGGTCTGACCACTTGGGAGGAATATCAGACTGTTGTCAGAGGACATAAGGAGGCAGCTAGGATAGCTAAGGCCTCCTTGGACTTAAACCTTGCAAGAGAGGTCTATAATAACAGAAAAGACTTAGTTAAATACATTGCACATAAAACTAACATTAGAGGCAATGTAGGCCCACTGCTGAATGAAGTGGGTGCCCTGGTGACAGAGAGTACAAAGAAGGTAGAGCTAGTGAATGCCTTCTTTGTCTCTTTCTATAATTCTGGAGACTGTCCTTAGGAGGCCCACATCTCTGAGGTCCCAGAGGAAGTTAGGATAAAGGAGGAGTTCGCCCTGGTTGATGAGAACCTGGGTAGGTAAAAGTTAATCAATTTGGACATTCATAAATACATGGGTTCTCATGGGATGTACCTGTGAGTGCTGAGCAAACTGGCAGAAGTCATTGCTAGGCCACTCTCCATCATCTTTGTTAAGTTGTGGGGAACAGGAGAGGTGTCTGAGGAGGAAAGCAAATGTCACTCAAGTCCTCAAAAAGGGCAAGAAGAACCCAGGTAACCATAAACCAGTCAGCCTCCATCCCTGGGAAGGTGATAGAGCAACTTATCCTCGGAGCTGTCTCTAGGCATATCAAGGGTAGGAGGGTCATTAGGAGCAGTTGACATGGCTTTACCAAGGGGAAGTCATGTTTAACCAACTTGATAGCCATTTATGAGGACATAAACAGGTAGACTGAATATGGGAGTGCAGTGGATGTGCTTTGTATCAATGTTAGGAAAGCATCTGACACCATCTCGCACAGCCTCTTCACAGCTAAGCTGAGGAAGTCTGCTGATCAGGCAGTGAGGTGGATTGTGAGCTGGCTGAAAAAAAGAGGTTAGAGAGCTATAATCAGTAGGATAGAGTCTTAAGTGGAGGTCTGTATCTAGTGGAAATCAGATGGCATTTCAGGGCCAGGTATATGCCAAAGCAGTTTATAACCTTAGGAGCTTCATACTGTACATTATCAGCAAATGGCAATGTAATTACAGCATATATATTATTTGACTCAATCGTTCCTGGCTCTCCTTCTCACTTATGTGACCTAGCAAGTTAAATGATGTGTTGCACTTTTACCTTTTCTTTGTAACCAGAGAACTCCTTATTAGAAGGGTTTTGCCTTGTCCTAACAACATCCACTGAACAAAGCTGTGGTTTTATGCATTACCCACGAAGAAAACAAATACATTTTGCCTCCCTAGTAATTTTACTTTTCACTTTAACCAAAGATGCATGATAACAAATATGCAAACATATCTATAATTTCATTTCATTGCAGCAGTCATTTTCTTTAGTTACATCACATTTAATTACACAGAACTCACTGATTAAAAGAAACCTTACTGTCTTACTTCTGTCACTTTGATGTATTACCTCAATTTCACCAGAAGATTTCTCCTGGCTTACACTTTTGGTTACTGTTTTCATAAATACCTTCCTTAGGCAATTCATTCTGTTACGAATGTGTATGACATCGGAAAATCTGTTTTCCTTCAGACCAGAGTTGATATGATTTATGGACCTCATCATGCTCTGTAACGTAGATAAAATTTCTCTTTTGAACTAGATTCACTGCAATGTTATTCCAATTTTCTGCAGAAGTAACTTCATTACATGGAAATCGCTTGTGAAAAAGCTGCTATAGTGAGGCAGGTGAAGCAAACAAAGGTCAAACCTTTTCACATCATTATTGTCACTCTTTATGGCCCTTTTCTTTCCTTTTTGATGGATGTTCTTAATTTTATTTTTCACCTTGAGCAAATGACACTCTGTACAGTGGGAACATGTATGTTTAAAATGACTAAACTAATTCTTCCACTCTGTACAGTGGGAACATGTATGTTTAAAATGACTAAACTAATTCTTCTGCTCTGGTAACATAAAAGACCTACACAGAAAATTCCAGTTAATAGTGTGTTTTGGCTATAACAGAGAATATTTTTTTCCCCATTTTAACATTAAAAAAAGGGGAGAAAAAAAGTTGTATTTAACCTATTTTAAAAACCCAACAACTTACTTTGGCATTTTTGGATGGCCATCACCTTTCTTCAGTTGCTTGTTTTTTTCAATTCTCATGAAGTCATAGATAGAGTAAATCAGATTGAAAGTGACTTTGAAAGTTCACCACATCTAATCTTTTACCTAGAGCAAACATTGAATTAGAGTAGGTTGCCCAGGACTTTAGTAAGTTGGGAAAGAACAGTTATACAGTACAATACTGTGTACTACTCTATATTGAATAAAGTGGCACAAACATACTGTGTAGGTAGCATGGCAACATCCCTATAAAAGGTTCCCTCTACAACACCCTACATCTTAACCTCTGCAGGAACGCAAGAGAACACAGAAAAAACTGTCTTTTTTGAAGATGATTTTTCCTTTCACTAAAAATTGCCACCTTAGAGGACTGAAGAAGTATTTCCCTTCACTTCAATTCTGCTAAATGGAATGAAATACGAGGGAGTGTCATTATTTACATGAGAGCCTTCTTAGAATGTTCATCTGAAAATGCATCTTTCATTCAGTACTCACATTCTAATTGTGGTATTTCCACTGAAAACCACATTTTCCTTCTTAAAACTATTCTGTATTAAATGGAAGGAAGTGAAAGAAGGCCAAGGAGAGAAAGCAATTTACAACAGCCACTATAAGCTGTTGTGGCTTGTGAGGCCAGATACCAATTTGTTTCACCTTGCTTGTGTATATCAAAAGCAGTTACCTGTAAGAGGAAAAAAGGTGGTAGCTCTGTGAAAATCAAGTTCCTCTTACTCCTACTATAATATGAACTCAGAAAGATGCAGGACCTAGAAATCTATGCTTTTTTTTGGTGAATTGGTCCCAAATGGGACATCCACAGTCCATCACTTCCCATCTTACATTCAGACTTTACAGGGCATGCCCATTGATAATTAACAACAGAAACATCAGCATTTTCCTTCTGGGTAAATACTTAATTGAATTAGATTATTATTCACTGGGAAAAAAAAAGAATACTGAAAAACCCGAACAACCTCCCCCCCCAATAACAACCAAACAACCCAAAGTAAAAAAACCACACATACACCGCCCCCCCCCAAAACACCCCCAAACCAAACCACAACACCACAAACAACAACAACAACCACAAAAAAACCCCAAACAAACACACAAAAATGTAAACAACATGCTTATGTCTGCTGTGATTCAGAATGTATACTTTAAGCACATGTTAGATGTTATCTTGCAGAGATGCTTTGCCTTATGGGAGCATTAAACTAGAACTGTGCCCTGTTGTGAATGGAAAGAAGGTACTTTATCCTCTCATTCATACGACTTTAAGTTTTCAAATGAGACAAAAGTCTTAGTATGAATATTTCCCCCTCAGTCTCCATAATGTGTCTCAGATTCTGGTCTCTCCCCGTCTCTTTATTTTCCTTCCTAACTATCTTCCCCAATCAGCAATCCTCTCCTGGTTCTATTATGTTCCACAAAGATTGTCTTTATGGTTGCTGTAGAAGCAGCTGGCTGTTAAAAAGTCCTATTCTCTACCAATAACTGCTAGCTGGCAGAATGAATAATGCAGATAGTGATACTTAACTATATGAAAGGAGGATGTACGAAATCCTTCTCTATCTTCCTCAGATTTTTCCTCCAAGGTTTCTAAAGACAGTAAGATTTGGGTTAAACAGCATAATTAGAGGCCATCCTTATTTATAATGGTCTAAGAACTATGCCTGCTTTCCTGCTTTCTATCTCAACTTGTCTGCAAAGTGTTTGCTTTGAAGAATAATGCTCCTATGAATCCTTGTCCCTTCTGCACACTCTCATGCTTCTGTTTCCCCATTGCAGCAATAGGCCAAAGTACCTTCTCCATAGCAAATAATCTTCATTAAGACTTTGTTGCCATAGATTTACTGTGTTCTGAACACAACATCACAGAATCACTGAATAGAAACAGAATCATTAAGGTTGGAAAGATCCCTAAGATCATCAAATCCAACCATTAACACAACACTACCATGACCATTAAACCATATCCCAGAGTGCCACATCTGGATATTTCTTGAACACCTCTAGGAACGGTGAGTCCACCACCACCCTGGTAGCTTGTTCCAATGCCTGACCACTCTCTCAGTAAAGAAATTTTTTCTAGTGTTGAACCTAAATCTCCCCTGGAGCAGCTTGAGGCTCTCACCTTATCTGTAGTTACTTGAGAGAAAAGATCAACTTGCACCTCATTACAACCCTGTTTCAAACAGTTGTAGAGAGCAGTAAGGTCTCCTCTCAGCCTCCTCTTCCAATTGTGGTGGAACTGCAATAAGCCCAAAATTCCTTCAAAAGTGGTTATAAGGATTTTAAATTAAATTTTAAAATGCTATTAAAAGAATGCATGTTGTCATATTACCCATGACAGTTCTTCTAGTTCTCTTGATCACACTTTTATGTTAACACTCTTTCCCTCTCTTTCCTTGGGCTTGTTATCTATTTTTCCATCTTTTATTGCCCATTAGCATCGCCTATTATTTGTCAGTGTGAAAATGGTCAGTGTAGCTTGACATGTTTTATGTTAAAGAACTCAGTCTATGCAATTAAGTTTCAATGTTCTAAGAAAAGTGCTTTTGCTAGCAGATGCTTGCATTTCAATCAGTTCACTTTGCAGCAGTTCACGATTTATATAATTTGGAATATGTACAAGCAAGTATGACTAAGCTGCTTTACTTAAAAATATATTTTTAAATTATTCATACCACAGTGTGTCTCACAGAGAGTAAGCAGGACAGGTACCTAGAATCATGGAATTATTAAAATTGGAAAACATGGCAAAGATCATCAGGTCGAACCATCAACCTAACACCATTGTTGAGTATAACCTATACTATTTGAGGAAGTTCTGTAAAGATACTTATAGTTTCTGAGAGGTTATAGCAAGAACACATTCTTTCAAAACTACTTAGGTACTTGCTTAAATTTGCTATCATTAAATCAACATTTCTTTGACATAATAAGAAACAATAACTAAAGAAATATAGCAGCCTTGTAACACTCTTATAGTATATTATACTACCATCACTTACTGTGTGAAGCCATGAATTAATGAGGCATTTCTCAGTCAGCCAGCTGACTGGAAATTGCTTCTGTTCAAATTACTTCTTGGTTGCCAGGATGATGACTGATTGTTTAAAGTTAGGGTGCCATTGCTTACCTTAGGATAAGGTGGTCTCAGAAAAAGGAATTGATAAGGTTATGTTAGTACTGTCTATCTCAAGATAAGAGGTGGTTGGTTCCAGGAGAACCCTATTAAGGATGAAATGCTGGAAATTCCCAAAACACTGGACCTGCATCTTTGAGTATTACCATTATTTGGTAAAGTCATCAAAATCCCCCAAACAAGCCCCTGATATTGAAGTTATGTCATTGTAATAGCATTATAATGTGAAAAACCACACCTCCTATCTAGAGAAGACCTCTACCTCCATCAGCTTCTTACCCTCTGATCATGCACAGTGAATTTAAGAGTAGTTTAGCTTTAAGATGAAGCAAGGAAAAAAAACAAAACCTAACAACACATCAACAAAACAGCCAGTGGGTAGTTAGTAGGTGTTGGCATTAGGCATAGTTAATACATTTTACTTTCTAAGTATCCTCCATGAATTTCAGTTGGTGTGATAGCTGTGTGGAATTATCTTCTAGTGCCCTTTTCTGTACAGAACTGCCCCAGGGGTGGAAACACAGCCCCACCTCGGGTGCCAAAGAAGAAATATCAAAGGTTAACACACCGTTTTAATCTGATCACTGTTCCCTCCACCCTCCCTTTCCCTCTCTCCCCATTGGTGGGAGATAAAAGGGAGAATGGAGAGCTTTGATTGAATTACACAAAACTACACAGAGATACCAGATTACATCAAAAGAGACAAAGGGAAAACAATAAAGAAAAGGAAAAATGCTGTACAGGACAACCACAGATGCAGCTGCCCAAAATGAAACCAAAAGAGAAGCATGTTGAGCTCCCCCTCCCCCCCCCGCCTTTTGCCTACAACATCACTTCACAATTACAGCCTGCATTATTCAGAATAGTGTAGAGGTATATATGATCCAGCTCAAAACACTACACTCTGGGACTACTTTCTGCCTGTTGTGTTGTATTTCCAGCAGATACCTGGTAAATTGAAGTTCCTCACAAGAACAAAGGATAATGATTCTGAGACCTCCCCCAGACACCTGCAAAATATTTTGTCAACCTCCTTGTCCTGGTTGGGTGGTCCATAGCAGACCCCCATCATGACATCTGCCTTGGTCTTTCCCCTGGTTCTTACCCACAAGCATTTGACCTTATCATCATGCTTGAGACAGTCAAGGCCCTCCCTGACATATGAGGGCACCCCACCGCCTCTCCTTCTGGGCCTATTCATTCTGAAGGGTCTATAACCATCCAGCACAGGACTGCAGCCATGGGGTTCATTCCATCATGTTTCTGTAAGAGAGTAATATCATAGTCTTCCTGCTGGATGATAGCTTCAAGCTTTTCTTGCTTACTACCCATGCTATGTGCATTGACATAGATACGCTTCAGTTGGGGTGTCTTTTTGTGGGGTAGGGGATCTTCTCCCTGCTTGATCCCTCCCAGGCACTATCGTGAGCCCTAGCTCACCAATGGCTCTTTTATCTTCCTGAGCTTGTGGCCTCCTCTGAGATAGCAGTGGAGCCACCACACCATCCCACAGGTGTTCCAGGCTTGTCACCAGGAAACCTGGCCCTTCTCCTTTCCCACTTCCAATCTAGTTTAAAGCCCTGTCAATGAGGCCATCCAACTCCCATGGAGTTCCTTCACTGGAAAGTAGAAGAGTGACAGAATAACTGCTTCTGGAGTAAGTTGTCTTTTTCAATATTCTGCACAGAGCAGGTGGAGAGGTTAGTTGAGGGTTAGGGAGCCTCTATGATTCTATGATTCTATTAAAGTGGTAGAGGGGAGATTTAGACTGGATGTCAGGAGGAAGTTCTTTACAGTGAGGGTAGTGAGACACTTGAACAGGTTGCCCAAGGAGGTTGTGGCTGCTCCCTCCCTGGAGGGGTTCAAGGTCAGGAACAGGTTGGATGAGTCCTTGAGTAACCTGTAGTAGTGGGAGGTGTCCCTGCCTATGGCAGGGGGTTGGAACTAGATGATCCCTTCCAACCTTACCATTCTATGATTCTATGAGTCTGTGATTCTCTGTATCAGAACTGAAGCGATTTATCTTTATATTCCTTCACAAGAAAACAGGCATAAATATACATGATTTTTCCTACACTGCTTCAATTATGATTCCTTTCCAGATCCACTAGCTATTTTTATAATCTTTTAGAAAATTAATAATTTCCCACCCATGTGCAGTTTTCTTTATTTCCCACCAACCCACCCTGTGCCTTTACTTCTTTATTCTCTGCTTGCTTTTTCGGTTGCCCTCCCCTTTGTTTTCTCTTCCTTTTTATAACTTTTCAAAGGCCCATTGTCCCTTATTCATATCTTGCTCTGCTGTAAAATACCTTCAACAGCAAACCTTTCTTTGAAGCGAGTCGCATGAGATGCTGTTAATTCAATGCAGCAAGGACAAGAGCAAGAATAAGAGCAGGAGGTGGTTCTGCATTCTGTGTCAAAATATGGGCTGGCTTCAGTTTTCTTTTAAATGTGCTTAAATGACTACATTTGATTCTTTGTATGAAGTGAAGCCAAGTTCAGCACAATTTTTTTGCTGGCTTTGGATGATTTTTACCTATCTCTAGTTTTGTATTTTGTACATACTCTTCTTACAAAATATTCCCTGTGATGAAATTGAGGGTAGCTTCTCTGAAGCTAACATTTTTTAAGGAGTCCTGAACATGCAGAGATTTCTAACTGTTTTCCAGAGAAGAATCCAAAATAATAACTACCTCCAGTCATGCTGAACAGGGAATGTTCATTTTGAAAGAAAAAAACCCAGTGCCCTAAATGAACAAAACACTTTAAACATAAAACATTGAATGAGGTTATTTTGTGTGGATTTGAATGCTATTTGAAATGACACTGCAGCAGAAACTGGATGTGATCACGTCAGTGTTCCTCCACAGAGTAGATTTACCTACAAGATAGGTATTTAGGGCAAAGCACTCTGTCACTGCTATGTATATTGCTACATTACATTAGCTAACGTTGCAAGTTCTAATTAATTAAGTTCTAATGGCCCTCAGCAGCCATCTTCCTTTTTTTCTGAAACAGTTCAAGGGAAGAGCAGTGAAAGATGATGGAAAGACCTTTCTCTTGTCCTACAATCCCTGTATCTATATGCCAAGAAATTTGAAATGGTTAGAAGAGGCAAAACCATCACATTTCTAGCCTCAGAATTCAACTTTATTGTTATTTACAGGGAAAAAGTACCTATGGAGAATATTTTTATATGAGTTAGACATTTCTTGAGGTGTTTTGAAGAGTCCTATAAAAGACACATCTTCCATGTGAAAATCCTCTAGGCCCTGAATACATACAAAAGATTTTTAGGTGTAAGACCTTTAATTAATGTAAATTACAAGTTCTGACCTAGTCCCTTCTCCAGCTATGCTAAAAGAAACATATCGCGGTGTAAAAAGTCACCACTGGATGCCATTGTGATTATGCCCATTCCTACTCAGTGGTGAGTGCAAAATTGTTCACATAAGACATATTTGTAATGAAAAAGCATTATCTTAGATCTGTTTCCCAGTCGGTAAGAAGGTGCATTTGGACTGTCTTCAAGATACAAATGATGAACATTAACTCCTGTAGAATACTTCAATAAGATGTGTGACTTTCTTTTTTTTCACCTTGTTATACTTCAGGTAGAATAGAATTAAGTGAACATTATATAAGGCCATGTTTTTAATAAAAGCATCTGAAGAGCGTTTAATTAGTCTGACTTGAAATATCTTCTAAGTAAGCAAAAATTACTTGGTGCTATTCTATTACCTTCTTGGTCAACAGCACTTTGAAAACAAAGTAGAAATCAACAGAAGTCACTTATGAGTTCCTGTGTTGAGTTGAAAAATTACCCCCAAATGGAATCACCAGACTAGCTCAGAAGGCTTGGAAGCAAATGAATTTATGTAGTTATAGCAAGTTAAAATCTTAAAGCACGTAATACAATGCATATGTACAAAATATATTGACAATTACTTATGATTTAGAAATAAATGTGCTGTCATCTCTTCCCTCTAATTATTGTTAGTCAACACTCCACTTATACACAAGCCTTCCCTTTTCATGTTCTTATGTGAAATTCCTCATTAATTTGGCAACTTAATTACAAATAACCATTCTAATCCTGGTAGGATAAGTCTAATATGACTTCTCAGTACGCAAATAACTGTGGTTCAACAGAGTATCTTCTTTTCTATGACAATAAGAGACATGAAAAAGATATGGCATTATATTTAGTTCAGAATGTTACCTCAAGCCTACATTTCAGAGTGCAAAGCTTTGATGTTTTTTTATTTCCTTTGTCCATGATACAAGGCCTTGAGAATATGTAACATATGTCTTGGATTGTTTAGTGAACACTTTTATCTTGAAATATAAGAAGTCAGCCAGGTAGCTAATCAGCTCGAAGAGGATCTGTGTGCTTCAGATATGTGAACCAATGATAGATAACAATGAAGAATCTATGGTGTCTTGGGTTTAGCCAATTTAATCTGCTGATGAGTCTTCAATATCATGCAGATATCATACCAGTTTTAAAACTGAAGTGCTGGCTGCAGCAAAGAATCGTGGGATTTGTAGTTCAGATAGAAATAAAGGATGCTTTCTGTTTCCAGTTGTTGCTTCTGGTTTCTGGTTTGGGGGTGTTGGTCTCTTCCACTTCTGCTGTCTGTGAGCTTGTGGCAGGGCACTACTGGCCTGCTTCTGCTTTTTGCTGCATTTTCCTGCAAACTATGGTGTTTAAGGTATTGAACATTACATTATTCAAGTAAACTCTCCTCATCTCAACTCACAGGGATTTTGTGTTTCATTGACTTTTGCACTGAAGTGTGTGTGTGAGGAGCTTGCTTGTCAGAGCAGACTGTGTC
>WBNM01033716.1:25207-35656 GCA_013399055.1 Ramphastos sulfuratus | reverse complement strand
TCCTTTCTGCTTATGGCAGAAGGCAATTACTGATTACAAGAGGATTGAAGTATTTACTCACAAAATAGGACCAGACAGTACCCAAAGCAGGCGGAGGGGTTGCTGTCAGTAGTCTCAAAGCCGTTAGAGGCTTTGGAGTTTCCCAGGCAGCTGGGTGCTGGAGAAAGGAGGCAGACATCTCTGACCTGGTCCTGGCTCTCTGGATGATCTGTGTATCTCCAGGACTTCCTGTCTTGGCAGGAGGCTTTCAGGTGCAGGCAGGATGCAATGCCATGTGCAGTCTCAGCACGGTGTCATGCTGGCTGTGCAGGCTGATCATGTGGAGGCTTTTAGAGGCTGATCCTGGTCGCTGGAGTTCCACACAGCTCAGGATGTAATGAGGTAGTAAGCAAGCATGGATACAATGGCACAGCACCCCTTGTGCTACCTGCTCATCCCTTTTTATCCATACAGCCCAAGACTAAAGGGCCTTTGGACATAGATTAGCCAATCAGGATGGCATTTTGCCAAGCTTGACCATATTAGCTGAAGCCAAGGCTTTGGTCCTCTTTCCCATGGTTGCTTCCCCCAGCACAGAAGAGGGGGAGCAGGGAAACATGCCTCGACAAGCCAGGATGTGTGTAAGCCTATTTTGGCCTATTTACGCCTACCACAACATTCGCTTGCCTGCCAGGCTATGTGGCAGATGAGTAACATTTCACAGTTCTCTCACTGGTTTCTACTGTTCCACAGCTAGACCTCAGGCTGGATGCAGAATCTGTAACTGTAGACACAGTACAAAGAGAGACATGGAACTATAGATGTATACACATGTGGAGAGAGATGCGGGATTACAGAAATAGCTAGTTAGACTAAATCTTGTCCGCAATTTGATCCCAGGCTGTACAATAAATTCAGCTCCACAGTTACCACATTTACCAATGAAGGAAAATATTTTGGTTTAGCTTAGTTACATTTCAGAAACATTAACCTGTCCCCACACAAAGCCAACTCTGCTCTTGATTGCAGTTACAATATTTAAAATACACTGACACTAAAGCTCCGTGTGTGTCTATTGCTATTATTTCATCTGAAGTTTGTGGAAAAGCATGTTGCAAATCACCTATGAGTTTACTTGAAATCTTGCTAGGGACAAAAGGAAACACTTTATACATATGCAGAGAGCAAAGAATTTATTGTTAGGCTAATCAAAATTGAAACAATTGAATGAAAATATAGCAAAGAGCCACTCTGTCAATTCTAATACTATTAGCACTCATAGTTCGAGGTAATACAAAAAACCTGTCGGTTTAGAGCCATGAGCTACTCAATACCAGAGGGCAGAAATGATATTTACTCCTGTGAGTGGCTGATTGTCTCTCCCTCTTTCAAATCAACAAAGATAAAGATTGCCATTGGTAAAGATCACCCGGATTCCTGGCAAAGCTCAGCACCTGCAACGGGACTTGGCCTAGATATCCGCCCAAGAGCTCAGGAATGCTAATCAACAGAGCCGGGACTCCAGCCTGGCTTGAATGGCCAGGATGCGATACTTCACACCAGCTACCCCGAAGAGGTGTCCTGGGGAGCTGCACCTGGACAACAGCCTAAAAGCCTGTATAAAAAGACATCAATGATGCCTGCAAAGGTGTGCACCTCCACTGGAGAACAGAGCAGAACCTCCACTGGAGCAGAACATCCCTAGGCCGGGCACAGCGCTCTCTCTCTCTTGCTCTCTCTCTCTCTCTCTCTCTCCCTCCCCATCTGTAGTAAAGGCTGATGGTAATATAATCCTTGCTCTTTTCCTTCCCTGCTCTTCTCTTTTTCTCCCTTGGTCCCTCTCCCTCTCTCCCCTCCTCCCTCTCTCTCTCTCTGTTTTGTTCGGCTTTAACCTTTAATAAATTGTTGTGTGGTGCTATCTGGTCTCGCACCTCAATTTCACAACAGGGAAATCTAGAAGAACAAATCTTGCTCCTCCAGACAGAGATACTGTTAATCTCTGTTCTCCAGACCTTTACGGCTCCTTCTAGGGAGTAAAAATACAAATGCTGCACATTGATTGGAAGTTCAAAGGGAGTGTAGTAGTTTAAGATTTATTGGGAAATTCCAAACTGAGAATTGGGGACTTTCCCAAAAACTCAATGCAGAATGCAAATAGATTAGAGGATGGGTTTTTTAAAAGACTAATAATGATAAAGTCTTTATCATTCATTGGTTTGCTAACTGGGATACAAAGTTAGTGCATAAACAACTTTGCTTTCTTTCTGTTCTTGGCTTCGGTCCCCTTGGAACTCCCTGCTTCACACTGCTCCCCTTACTTCTGCCCTAACCTGGGTGGTACAAACTGACTGGGAGGCAATGGGAGAATGGAGGGAGAGGGAGGAGGGAGTGGGTCCAGTTGCTGGGAAACCATCTGGGCTTTGTCCAGGGGGGGATCTTTTGTGTTATTTCTGAATTGTAAATAACTGTAAATACATACAGTAAATATATACTTTGTACATATTATATGCTTTTAGATTTTAGCTTGCCATAAATACATTGCTTTGTTTGCTTCCAAGCTGTCTGAGCTTGTCTGGTGATTTTATTTGGGGGTAATTTTCAACCCACCACAGGGAGATATTATTTGCAAGCACATATGTGCAGAAGGCATTTGGGTAGAATGAGCACATTCATAAACTAGGCCAAGCTTACCAGATCCAAACATTCTAGAATCCTCCACGGCACCCAACCTCATCAGGCCTGAGATGCATCAGGCCACAGGATGCATCTCAAAATTCCCTGCCAGCTAGAAGCCATCTCCTCCACACAAGCCAGGAGAGAAGCAGGGAGGTGCACTCTTTCCAAAGAGAGAAGTGAAGGGAGGAGAAGCAGGGAGAAGAGAGGAATGCCAGCAAGGCACTGCTTCACAAAGGGTGATACCAGGAAGCAGAACAGAATAACAACGTTACAATATCATAGAATCATAGAATGGTAAGGTTGGAAGGACCCTCTAGGATCATCTAGTTCCAACCCCCTGCCACAGGCAGGGACACCTCCCAGTAGTACAGGCCACTCAAGGCCTCGTCCAACCTGGCCTTGAACACCTCCAGGGAGGGAGCAGCCACAACCTCCCTGGGCAACCTGTGCCAGTGCCTCACCACCCTCACTGCAAACAACTTCCTCCTAATATCTAGTCTAAATCTTCCCTCTGCCAGTTTAAACCCATTGCCCCTTGTCTTGTCATTAAAAGACCTTGTCAATAGTCCCTCCCCAGCCTTCCTGTAGGCCCCCTTCACACATTGGAAGGCTGCTCTAAGGTCTCCTCTTCTCCAGGCTGAAGAGCCCCAAACATCCTGGGATGACCAGCTCCATCCTTGGGACTACATCTCTTTTTGGAGGACTTTGTCTTTGTGGTCTTAAGGGCCAGCTAGCCCAAACTGCCACAGATACTCTTAAAATTGTTAGCACGTAGCTTAGCATTATCTACTCCTTTTTCTTGGAGCTGTTCTCATCCTTCCAGTGTTCCTATAAGCTCTACAGCAAACAGCTGCAGTCTTCTACAAGCAGCATTGTGTATATGGAGAGGGAAAGGCCCACAATGAGTCCTGGGCATCCTGCAGCCTTCAGGAGGAGAATGAAGTGGTGGGGGTAGATTTCTTCCGCCTTGATCTTGAGGTTCAGCCATGGCTGTTTTCACGTTTCCTTAGTAAGAACTGCTTCTGCTCACTGAGTATCACTCAAAAGCCTTCTCCAGCTGGTATGAACATAATGGACTGTTGTCCATCCTAGATCTGTTGGACCTTTACCACATAGTATTCCCAGAAACTACAGGCAGTAGTCCCTTGACTATTGCTAAAACTAGCTCAGGTCTAGAGAAGTCCTGAATCCCTCCACTGTCAGGTTCATGTCAAGTCTGTGGTGTTGTGAGACAAATGGCANCTCTATGATTCTATGATTTATTTAATGATGCATGCTACTGCCATACAACTGCGGGTGGTGAAAAAAAGCTGTTAGCTATTGATTATTCGGTGTGTAAATAACTGTGTGGGAGTGGTGTAAAATTTACCTCTGCAACCCTAATAAAGTCCTCTTCACTTTTTATTTTCCTTTGATTTGTGAAACATCCTTCTGCCCATTCTGCCTGTATGGTCAAATCTTTTTGCACGTGACTGTAAATAGACCATTCCTAAACATGCCAGGTACTACAGCTTCATGAAAAATATTTAGGAATCACAACTGCTGTAAGCGTGCAGCATCTCGATATAGACTGAAGCATACAATAAAAAAAACTACTAGCTGGCAGGGATTTATGGAATTTTCCACAGAAGGAAAAAAATAATCCAGTATGGCATCTATCAATTTTCTGTTTATTCATCAGTTTATTTTTAGGTCAGTATATATTAAATATTTTCAGCAGTGTCCTTTTTTGAACCTTCAGAACCTCACTATAATTTTGGCTAATTGTTGGTGAACTAAACCACAAAATTTAGAAACGTGTTGTGAACTCTGATGACAGTAACTATACAAGAAGCTGATCTCCTGTCCCTGAAGAGGTCTTAAGTTGGTAGTTGGATTCTTGTGGGTGAAAACCTCGGAGCATCTGCATCACACACCTTTTGTTTTCAGGCTCACACAGAGCTTCCCATCTCTGAACAAGCCTTTCAAGCATAGATAAAGAATTCACTGCAGAGATTAGCAGATGGTTTTCATTGTTATCATCCCTATTGGCACCAGAAGCGGTTAAATCAATGAGCAGGCTTTGGAACAGTATTTCCTCCTCTATTTCTCATTTTGTTTTGACAGTCATTTGAGCATCTCCAGATTCCTAGATTAGACTCAGTATGGGGTTTATCTACTTCATCAATATGCTGACAAAGAAAAGCTTATCCTCTGCTTCAGCCAGTCCCCCTCAGTCATTTCTGAAAGCCTAGCAGTTATGATATTAAGTGTGCCTCTCACACCCTCTTGTTATCATCTCAGATTATTGTCTGCATTTAGTGTCAGATAGTCAGAAAAAGAAAAAAAAAAACCAAAACAGAAAAGTGGTAAATTTGGGGTTGTTTGCCTCAGCAATCAGTATGCCTTATTGGAATACTTTTTTCAGCTGCTTACAAGCCTTCCTTGATTTAGCTGTATTCAGTTCAAATTTTCCTTGCTGAATGTCTGTTTCTGCCCAATGGATTTAATTATTTTAAAATCAAATTGTGAATGGTTTGGTAACGGTAATGAAATGAAAAGATGCATTTATTTTGCTCATGTCAAAAAATTCAGCCTCCATTTTTTTAATTTCGATTTGGGTTTTTTATGTTGTGGGTTTTGGGGTTTTTTTGTTTTTTTTAAGAAAACCCATCACATAAATATTCATTTGTGTGTTTTGGCAGGCTTGTGTCCTTTCTCTCTTTGGAAAAAGCTGCTCAGCTTTGGCCTTTAAAAAAAAACACACTTACCTTATGTCCCACAGATATCCTCTTGCTACAGCTTTCCGGTACAAATTCTCCCAAAATCCCATCTGTATCAAGTCTAGCGTGCAAACAAAGAGAGCTATGCTTAAAACTGTAGCTTTGTCCCATTTTAATATAGAGTGCCAAGTCCAGACTTCAGATATTAAGGATCTTTTGCCTCCTGTGTGCTTGGAAGTGATTTTCTTCCTGAGCCCAAGAACACTGAAAGAAGACTTGGATTTATTCACATGCCAAGGGTTTGGAAGTAGGGATGACTGCATAATAGCAGACGGCAACATGGCCTGAGGTAGGGCATGTGGTTATTGACGGTGGATGCTTGCATTGCAGGCTGTGGGGAAAGTTGGACTAGAAGTAGGGAGAGGAACAGCATGTCTGTCAGGGCAGGAGACTGAGGATGGAAGTGGTGGAGGAAAATGAAAGTAGGAGATTAAAGTCTACTGTGTAAATGTGGGGGAAAAAAGAAACTTCCAGCACATTGGGCACCTGGATGCGAAGAGTCAAGACAGGAATCAGTGGCCAAAATGTAGAGGTAAACAGATACAACTGAACATGGAAGCAGGGTTGAGGGGCAGGGAAAAGGGATGTGGATGTAGAAGATCTACGGATGAGAAGCTAGATGAAAACAAAATCGGGCAAAAAATCTAGTCAAGTAAGATTCAGTATTGCTAAAAGCAAAGCCATCAAAAAGTCACTGCATCGCCGTGAGCTCAGGAGGTAGTCCTGGCTGTTTAAATGGAGACAAAAGAGTTATACAGACAAGGAGGCTCTCACTGTTGGTAAAAAATGGAGAAACAAGACTGTGTGGGAGACAGGAGTAGGACTTCAGTAAGGACATACTCTTACAACAAGCCACAGAAAATCGAGTTTGAAGGGAATGGGCAGAAACATCTGTATAGAAGCAGAAAACTCACGCTAGAGCTTGATTTTGATACGATGGTTGATCTCAACCACACAATCCATGGCATGTGTATGTTCTACACCTGAATCAATAGAACTGGTCAGGCACAAAATTCTCTCTATGCAGGTTTGTTCTGTTTCATTTGCACTTGCCATCAGAAGAAATTAGACCAGGAAATGCACCATACCAGCAGAATCACAATTCAGTTTACCAGTGCCTTTGCTAGCTCAGGTATTTCTGTGCAGCATTGCACAGGGCTTGGAATATGCCACATTTCTCAAGTTCCACTTCTCTTTTCTGTTGTGAAACCTATGTGAATTGTTACTATTGCTAAGTGTTTGTTACCTGGAAGAACAGATCTGGTAAAGTTCTGATGGTTACAGTTTATTTTCTTAGAAAGCTAGAGAATCATATACAAAAAATCCACACTCTGCACACAACCACATTAAAAGAACATTTTTCAAGACTGAAGAATCACTGGATGAAAATGTTGTTAAGTACCAGAGCAAAGACTTCTCATGCTGAAGTGGGCAAATGATCTCCTGTTTGTCTTTTCTGAAGAGACTGAGAGATTTCTGCTGAAATATGCTAGTATAAATTTTATGTGGGAAAGAAGAGAGTTTCATCCTATCTAAAAATATGAGCATATAGAAAGAAATATTAATCACAGAATCATGGAATCATAGAATCATAGAATGGTAAGGTTGGAAGGGACCTCAAAGATCATCTAGTTCCAACCCCCTGCCATAGGCAGGGACATCTCCCACTAGTACAGGTCACTCAAGGCCTCCTCCAACCTGGCCTTGAACACCTTCAGGGAGGTTGTGGAGCACAGAATCACCCAATGTGATCATGTTGGGTGCTTCTGTGCTCCACAACTTCCTTGGTCAACCTGTGCCAGTGTCTCACCACCCTCACTGCAAACAACTTCCTCCTACACAGCCACTTTCAATCTCCCCTCTGTCATTTTAAACCCATTGCCCCTTGTCCCGTCATTGCAAGACCTTCTCAATAGTCCCTTCCCAGCCTTCCTGTAGCCCCCTTCAGACACTGGAAGGCTACTCTACGGTCTCCTCTAATGTATGTTAGCAAGTTTCCTACAGTAAAATAAATGTTTTGCGGACCAATTATGATCTCTTTGCACCTCTGTAGTTCAGTGGTTGATTCAATCTGGCCTTTAAATGGTGCTATAGTATTTTTTGATTCAAAGACTAGGGAGCAGTAAAGTAGTGAAGCATTTACTTTTCTATCTCCCTGCTCTCTTTTGACTATGTGCTTCACAAGCATAGGGTTTTGTACAAGCTCTGTAAATCGATTGTGACCCAAATTGTTGGGAAACACTTTTTATTAACTGGACATGTGAGCAATTCAACCTGTGCTAACTGCTAATTGTAAGCTGAAAAGTTTCACAGTCTACATGAAGGTTCATCTGGAGGGCAAAGACAGCAGCTGCAGCAGCCCACAGAAGAACTGGACAACAACAAAAGATCAAACTAAAACAAGGACTCTGGAGAAGTGTCTGAATAGATAATGATGGACCAATGGTTTAGTGCCANTAGTTCACTGTTTTGGGCTGTGTGTTTGTTTAGCGCAGGAATTTGAGTTAATAAAGTTGGAGATTTTCCCATTTTTGCATATTAAATTTGAATATTAATAACATTGCCTAATGCCAACAATTTGCCTCTTAACGATTTAGACCAATTGCTTAATGCCACAGAGTTCATGCCTTAATGATTTGGACCAATTGCTTAACAATGAACTAACCCTCATAGTCTGTTCGAAAGTATATAAAGGGGATACTCATATTCAATACACAGACATTGCTTAGATCATATTGGTCTGTGTATAGCCCTGTCCAGGATCTCTCACTCGTGACACCAAATGGCGATAATTCAGCTTTGAATAAGGTGTGTGGTTGGTGTTTATTTTGGAGGGGTAGTTGGCAAGATGACAGCAGATGTAAAACCCAGACTGAAGCTGTCAGGATGGATACAGCAGTGCAGCTGCTTCCTGCCTTTGAGAAAGGTCAGGAGAACGTGCAGCCAGCTCACACAGCACATAGGTGTTGCTGATGGTTACAGGCTGCTCACAAAGGCAAGCAGAACATGGAATTGCAAAATTCATCGAGAAACACACTTCACTCCTGACATGTGATGTCAGCTGTAACAGACAGCGTCTGGGGGTCAGACAGGCGGGCACCCCTCACTTCTCCTGACAAGTGAAAGCTGCTGGCTCACTCCTGTGGAGGGCCTGCAGGAAGGCAGAGACTAAACCCCACTAAAACCAGTCATACCTGGTTTACTCCAATGTGTTTTGAATTGGGTCTTAAAACAACAAAAACAACATTTTCCTTGGGGTCTTCCTGTCTTGTGAGCCTAGATTGTCCAGCAAGCTGGGCTGTAAAATCCCTCAGGGGAGCTGCTTGTTTGACACAGCTTTATGCAGCACTATGTTTATTTCGGGACCTTCTTAATCCCTAATTTATCCTAATTTTAAGCAATTAGGAACAGTAACTAAGAATACAGGTCCCTTGCAGTTTTTCACAGAGACATCCTAAAAGAGGTTTAGTCTATTCAATATCTGAATCACCTTTGTTACTGTGTGTATTTCTCCCAGGCTATTAAGAGAACGGAGGACAGTCTGTCTTCTCATTTAGGTACTTTGGTTGGGTCTTTGGAATCTTGGGTTTAACTAGCCCATGCACACCTCTTACAGAGCCTTAAGAGATTAAGGTGGAAACTGAATTCTCTAGTTATGATCTAGATCAAATAACTCAAGAAAGAGGAGCAATGATTTTAAAGGTCATTGACTGCTAAGGAAAGGGATGGGTGAAATCAGAGTCCCTGAATGCTTTCTGTCCTTTGACAGCCACAGACAAAGTATGAAATTATCCCCTTGGGACATACAATCCTTTTTCATATTAATAAAGGTTCGCCCTCCGTAAGGATTTATTTATTTCACATTTCAGCAGCCATTGCATAATTTTATTGTTCTCTTGATGCTGACGTGACAATCTCACCCTGTTAGCGCTCTGGATGTATTACCAATCCTAAAATGCCATTTTTCTCTACAGTATATCCAGTGGTACCAGGAAGAGGATAACTAGAGCTTTTACAAGGGCAGTATCCAACTCTGATCTAACAGTTTTGATTTGATTCCTGTTGATTTTTAAAAACAATTCTGCAATATTTTCCTCTGTAAATTCCATCCCTGGACAGGTGTGCTGGTTTGAGGCTAATTGGAATATTTTACTGAGAAAAATTAAATCCTTAGCTGTGAGAAGAAAGACAAAACAATGGTGACCTAGATAACTCATTCTTCTGCTGAGAGAAGCAAGTAGTCAAAATATAAGACACTCACTCCTCACACACTTCTCAGTTCTCGTTTCTTCCATCTGGTTGTCTGTGTGGTTGCATCTACCTTAACTCTTTAATACAATCTAACCTTTTTTTTCCTCTAGCCTCCTTGTAATCTTTTTGACATCTCACCTCAGATCTCTCCATATTTATGATGTGAGATATACAGGGACTGATCTGGTGATTTCTGAGGGGAGGGAAAAAAAGGGGAAGGGAGAAGTAAGTTCAGGTCAGGAGCCTCCTGGCAGTCCGACTGTCTTGGGAGGGATTTTGTATTTCTGTATTGTCCTGCTGGGGCAAAACAGGACATGTCCTATTTGATTGGCTGGGTTTCAAATTTCTCTCCTGCCAGTGGTCTATTTTGCCTCGAGGAACGATTGAAGGGGATTTGCTCTGAGAGGGCCTGAATTCACTTGCTTCCAGGCTATGCTTCTCCTCCTCCTGGGGCAGTGGGATTGCAGACTGCCCCCTGAGGACACCTGGCTCCCTCCTGGGCTTTTGCTTTCAATTTTTTGCAGTGTACTCGGGTCCTGCTATGCTCTCTGCCTTGTGATTGCCCTGAGAACACAAATGGGATTATAATTTCTTTGATTATTACCTCACCGCAGCGTCTCGGGCTGATCAGTGAGTAAATTCAGCTACTAAATCAATTGGAGTCTCAGGTTTCCCCACCAATAGCCCTGCTAGAGGGCAAGGGGGATCCATCTTGTGGTGGAAAACAGCGGTTACTGTTCCTCACCCTCCGATCTGAGTTATGTGTAGAATATGGGTATTT
>WBNM01033716.1:13296-24482 GCA_013399055.1 Ramphastos sulfuratus | reverse complement strand
GGGTATTTATATTTATTTGTCCCTTCCCTAAATTGCTCCATAAGATTTGTGTAAATAATTCCAAAAAGGGTATTTGAACCTTTGGTAAATTGTAAATAGTTCACTGTTTTGGGCTGTGTGTTTGTTTGATGCAGGAGTTTGCGTTAATAAAGTTAGAGATTTTCCCATCTCCACATATTAAATTTGAATATTCATGACATGTATTACTTTTAATTTGTATATAACTGTAACTATTCATGTCTATTGTGTATATATCTGCTTCTAAATTGTGCTAAGCTGTAAATAGAGCTTCAGTCCTTAATTTCCAGATGTCTGAATCTAGTCTGGGAGAATTCATTGTGTGTGTGGGGTGAGTAACTCCCAAACCATCACAACAGGTAAGATTGATTTGTCTGATTATGTGTACATGCAAACTGAGAGTTTCTCCTCTGTCCCACAATATCTTATTTGGTTTCTTTCCTTTTAATTATTAGTCTTCCTATTTTTAAATTTTGGATGACTACATTTTTCTATTGCCAGTCTGAACTCTCAAATAATTACTGCCTACTTATGTATTTTTTCTCAGGTACTTACTGAACACAATCAAATTAAGCTATATGTAAATTTGTTATATTAAATTCCATTATTTAGCTCTCATGTACTCATTTAGCAGAAATTAAAAGTGCTAAATTACTAGCACCACTTACAGCTTTGTAGTCAAAGCAAAGCTATCCATGCAGCAGTTATTTCCATAACTGTGAGCATCTTATTGAAAGCAGACACCAGCATGCTAGCACATTACCTGACTCTGCCCCTTCTCAGCAAAGGAATGTTGATGAGCTGTCTGCAGGGCTCAGCACAGAAAGAAAGATCAGGAAGGAGAAAGGGTGGAATCCAGAGCATAGGGATTCATGAAAAAGCAAGATAGGCAAGAGAAAGGAAGAGAAATAACCAAGAGATAAGTAGTGAAGAACAAAGCCAGAAAGAAGAAAATCAAGGAGAATGATAAGCAGAGATGGAAGGGAGGAGAAAGAAAGGAAGATGAGATGATTGGTGTAAGTGTCAAGGAGAAAAATAATTGCCATATTCATCACCATANATCCGTGTCAGCAAGCCTATGAGTGAAGTAGACATCACCATTGTTTTCCTTTCACAGCCTGTAACATAATTTTCTCTATTAAAATATTCCAATTAGCCTTAAACCAGCACACTTACTGAATCCTGGGGAGAATTCTCTTTTGTATGAACATCCTAGGCCCTACATGGCCTGTAAAGGGATTAAGATAAGAGTTTTTGAGACCACGATTTTAAGATACAGGAAAGCCTGTCTTCAGGTTACCAGTACCAGATCAAACTGTGGCAGCTCCACGGAGCATAGTGCTGATGTCAGATAAGCTTGCTTTTCTGGTTTCAATTAGTGTTGAACTTCTGGTATAACTTCACACTACTAACATATCATGGCTTTATCAAGTGTCATCTGCACTCCCACAGCTGACATAGTCAACATGACAATATAATCTAGTGTAAAGTTTGTATTACAAGCTGTGGCTAACAGCAGAAATGTGTTTGCAGTGCTGGTCCAGGAGGGAGTAGATTTGCTGGTAAATGCTCTTGATATGCTACAAATGCTTATTATGAGCAGAAGGGAACATGCCATATACTGAAAACTATTTTAACAGTCGAAATTATTAACCCTGTTACAAAAAAAGGTATGTTCAGATTAATACAGAGATGTCTCATCAGTAACCACCGTAGAATTTTTGGGTCTGCTTCATTGGGCCTTTGCCACACACCACATTTTCCAGAGATGAAGCTATAACAGGATAGGCATTAGTCACTTGACCACTATACAGTTATTAAAGAATGATAAGGACAAAGTAAAGCCAAAAAATCCTTAGACTCTGAGCTGTGAGGTTAGCACAAAGCCTGCAGACCTTGACTAGCAATGGCAAGAATCATGTTTGCCGGGGTACAGCCTCAGTGTTGTGCCTTCGTTTGAAACCCTGTGTAAAACTGTGTGATGGTCTGTAGATCTGCTGTGTATTCCTGGTAATTGAAAACGTGATCAATAGGAGCCTTCTTTTGCTTTTCAACTAGCAAATCCATCATGGCATAGCTGACAAATCTGCTGTGCTATGTACCTATGAACTGCGCTCTCCAGGTTGCAATGACTAATGTTTAAAAGAATGGAATTCTGAATTTACATGCTTTTATGTGAGGAAATATCCCTGATGTACCTTCTCTGTAAAGCATTTAGATTAGCCTACCCTGCAGAAATCACAAAAGCATTAGTTCCATCTCAATTATTGCAGTTGGGTTCTTTCAGGATCTAAATTTATTTCACAGCAGCATGTATTTGTGAGTTGCTAACACCTGATTGCTGAAAGTACCAGCTTTAGGAAGGCATCACTGGCAATTTTGGTGGGTCCCTTCTAGTCTCTACAGAAAAATAGCTGTTGGGCAAACAACACCCCACAAGGGAAGTGCTGACAACATCTGCTGTGCTTACATTTATCTAGCTGAAAATTCTGGCTACAAACTCCCTATACCCCTTCCTTCCCCCCCCTTTTTTTTTTTTTTTTTTTTTTTTAATTTAGGTCTGCCAAGCATGAATAGAGAGCTCATTTCAGAGCTCAGCAGATGGCATTCCTCATTGTTATTCCTATTGGTACCCAGAGATATCTGAGTCCTTGGGCACAAGAATGTTATTGCCTATTGCTGTGGTAGTTGCACTTTGACTTTAATTTTTAAGTGTCCATACTGCCAACATAATCCATGCTGCCTCTTAATTAATAATACTTAACATCTACTATTGCTTTTATCAAGATCAAAGCTGTAAAATATATGTACTTATTAGCAGAGTGCTCATGCTGCATTCTGTCAGGAGGAGGCAGAGGATCCAGGTAATCTTTATAACTTAATGAAGAAGGTTGAATCACACAATGCATGATACCTCTCTATATGAGAACAAGATGGCTTTTAGAGTGCTACCTCTTTTGGCCCCGATGGTGGAAGGTGATCATGTTGCTGACAGAAGTATTTTGCAAAAGATGCCATTTTCTCCATTTTAAAGACAGACAAGACAGCTGGACACTTTTGTCCTGTGTGGCTTGCCCTAGACAATTTAAGCAAATCTGAAGGCAAAGTATATCTTTCAATGTGTTGTGGCCTAATCTGTGTCCTATTGGCCTTGAGAAAACAGATTTAACATTAGAATTTCCTGATTTATTAGTGGCTTTATTTTAAGAGTCTTCATCACTGCAGTTGTAATAATTCCACCCAAGATACTCCATTAGAAAGATGCCTTCCTATTTCTGGATAGAAATAAACCTGGATATGTCAGGATGCTCCCAAGACTTTGTAGACAGACAGAAGAAATACTAAAAGCAATTAGTACTTCTAGAAAGTGGTGCTGGTATTTCAAATTAATCTTCAGAAACAGTATTTAAAACTAGTGAGAGGCCATGAAGCTTCTCCCTTTTTGCCATAAGGTTTTACTGCCTTTCTGCCTTTGGCTTCAGATGATATTAAAGAGTGCCAAGTCTACATAGATGGAGGCTTGTTCAGTGCCTTGAGGCAGCAGTAAGTATTTTCAACAGGTTTCAGATTGTTTATGTTACAGTGTCTGTAAGTACCCATCTGCACATGTGCTAAATGTCTATCTAAATTCACACAATAGTCATTGGATAGCTGTCCTGGTAGGGCATAAATCCTGCCAGGCCAGTTTAACCCTTGCTCTCCTCCTCCTGTTGAGGCTCCAGGAGTCGTAGTAGATTGAGCAAACAAAAAAATGGATCTAGGACCTTAGCACCACGTGTCTGGTGCTGCCCCTCAATGTGCCTGGGTGGTCACACGAGGCAGGAAGCTTTGAATTCATTGGGCAGAACAATGATGCCAGTGCCTGTTGGCCAGTTTAGTTTTCAAAATGATCTATTTACTGGGGGATGAGTTAGAAACCCTGCACCTTTCTGCACTGCCTTTCTGCACTGACTGCCTTTCAACATCCTTTCTGCACTGACCCTCTACTGGCAGCAGTACCCCATTAGTGGCTAATTAACTGGGAATCCTTGTGGCCACCTGTTTGCAGCTTACACTGGCAGCTCAGCAGCAACTCAGCTCTTCTCTCCTTCCCTCTACGTGGAATATTTTGTATTTTACTGCGGGATCATTATGGTGAGTTTTGGAAGCCTCCTTGTACAGGAAACTTACTCAGGGACCAAGGTGTGAGTACATCTGCTGGAGTTGATGATAAACCTCTGTAAACAAAACAGATTTTTTCCTGTTTTTGCCTTCCTATTTTCCAAGTTCTGAGTGTTTGAACTGTTTAGTTCTGCATCCATAAATATTCTTTGTGCAACTATTTCCTGTCAACTGAAAATCCAAAAAATCTCGGGGAATTTTCCCGATTTTTCAATATTGATAATAAAAATTAATATTCATACAGAAATTAATAATCATAATTAAGAACTAATTATTAATATCACATCAATAGCTAGAAGATGATTCAGTTGCATACAAAACTATCAAGATCCATCTACAATACTTCTAAAAACCTCCATACTTTCAATTGTATTCTCTACTTAAGTTCTCTATAAAACAGTTACAATAGTAGTTGTGAAAATCAATTTGCTGATATTTTAAAGACCTTGAAGAAGTGATACACTTCTTGAGACACTGAAACAGGTTGCCCAGGGAGGTTGTGGCTGCTCCCTCCCTGGAGGTGTTCAAGGCTAGGTTGGAGGAGGCCTTGAGTGACCTGTACTAGTGGTAGGTGTCCCTGTCTATGGCAGGGGGATGGAACTAGATGATCTTTGAGGTCCCTTCCAACCTTACCATTCTATGATTCTATATACCAGGGAGAAAAATAATTTTCTTGTCTTTTCAGAAGTGTTTGATGCATGGGAAGTGACATGGACACATGTGAATGATGAAGAACCCCAATTACTGAACGGAAGTGTTGGCCACCTCATCCACTGATGAAAAGTGTTGCTTAAAAATACTAAGAAATGTAGTACTGTATCATAAATCTTATGTTGTTACGATGGCACAGAAAGTGATATTGTACCAAGTGATGTAAAATCATCATCCTGGATTTTGTCTCTATTGCAATCTTCATTTTCCTTCAGTTGAATTTTTGATTTTTGTGTTTAGAAGTTCTCTTTACGGCTGTACATTTAACGTTTTGTAAATAACGCAACGAGGCTAAACTTTAAATGTTTGGCCACAGGCATATTTGCCTTTGGGTAACAAGCAACAGCGAACAAGATCATTTTGGACCTGTTTTACTTTGGTTTTGCTATTAATGAAACTTTACACTCACTTTACCCTCTGAGAAATAGCTGTTATGATAGGGAAATAGATATTCAGGAAAAAAATTGATTATGAAAATGTTGTCACTGAGTTTAGTTGGGTCACACATGGAATGTTAACCATAATAAAAATAATAGACATGGTGTGGGTATTACTGTTGTACTTCATTAAAGTGGCAAAGCTGAATTCACTCTTCCTCTTAAAATTTTCAAATTATTTAGAAATAATTTCCCAGCAGATATTGATTGCTGATCTCCCCAATAATGTTTTTGTCAGAAGATTTCTATTCACATATTTTTATTCAATGCAAAAAAAGGGAGCCCTGAGAAACAGGAATGAAAGTACTAGGTTGCCTCAGTGAAACTGTGTATCAAGAAAGTACCAAATGAAGAGGAGATAATAATTCCTGAAATTCTTTCATTTTGGAACTTCAATATTTCTGTGCGAAAGCTCCTGGACAAAGCTGTAGGCAGATCAATATGATCCAAGCAATGCCCATTTATTGAATATGATCATGCACTTATGTACTTTCTAACAGACTATGAGGGTTAGTTCATTGTCAACCAATTGGTCCAAATCATTAAGGCACAAACTCTGTGGCATTAAGCAGTTGGTCTAGATCGTTAAGGTGCAAGCTCTGTGGCATTAAGCAGTTGGTCTAGATCATTAAGGCACAAGCTCTGTGGCATTAAGCAATTGGTTCATCATTATCTGTTCAAATGCTTCACATGAGTCTTCGTTTTGCTTTGATCACCCTCTTGTTTTCCATTTCCTGGGTGGCAGCTTGCAGCTGGTGTCCTTGCCCTTCAGATGAACCTTCATGCAGGCTGTGAAACTTTTCAGTTCACAATTAGCAGTTAGCACAGATTGGATTGCTCACATGTCCATTTAATACAAAGTATTCCCCTACACTTCTCTGTTATAATTTTTTGAGAACACAATTTTTTGGAAGTGATTATTTTGCTAATTTAAGAAGCATAACTCTATTAAATACATGTATTTGATAATCAGTTACCTTCTCTGCCTTCATTCAGATGTTACACGCTGTTGTATCTAACTATATGCAGTTGTGAAAGGGACTTTGATTACCATGCACAGTCCACACATAATGTGGCTTTGCTGGCTGAGTCAAACGTGACAGAAATGACAGTCTACAGGACCTGACCTTGCAATCCATTATTCAAGATCCAAGTGACTGCCCAGGTGGCTAAAGCCTTTCATTTCAAGAGCTCATTTCTATTCTTTACTGCTACATATTAAAGAATAAACTAAAAAGCCAAGAGCCCACACTTTCGTCTCAGGTCCTCAGTTATTGAAGAAGCAACAATTATTCCCTCCTTTCAACCAAACCATTCTGGCAGGTAATTCCTTGCATTTGGAAAAGACAGCTACATTTCAACACCATTATCAACCTCCATGCTGTGTTTCACTGCCTACTCTAATTTTCTGTTCTGTGTTCTGTCAAATTTTCAGCATTCAGATAAGAGATACCCAGACTGGGCACAGGCAGTTGTGATTTATTATATGGAATAGGGTGAAAGCAAGAGAATTTTTTGTTAACGATTTTTCAATTCAACATTGGAATAGAAAACTACANGGGGTAGAATGTCCTCCCTTGCCCTGGTGGCCACACTAAGTCTTTGCAAACCAAGACCAGATTGAAATATCTCACTGTAATGTATGTAATTATGCATAAATGTGTGTATGCATATATGTTTTGTACACATTCCATTACAACATATGGTTCCTAGTCTTAAGACTATGTCAATTTCTAAAAGCTTCTGAAGGTGTTTAATTTACATACTTGTGAATGTTTTGGTATTTATACTCAGTATTTGCATTGTGTGTAACATTGCACTCTACAGGCTCTGAATTACTGGGTGTTAAATGGAACAATCTAGTCCCTTCTGCATGCAGAGAGTAATTTGTGAGCAAAGGATTAAAAGCCTGGATTCTAATATAACAGCTGGCAAATCAACACTGTGTTCCATTCATTCAATTAAACTACACAATACAATTTTGGATGTGGGCCAAGACCCATCCTGGAAGGATAAGAGTATTTTGCTGAGAGTTTGATGTAGTTCTCAGCAACTTGCAGCTATCAAACAAGCTGCAGCTACCACAGCCTTAGAAGATTTATGACCTTCACTTTAAACTTGACTGCAGCTGTTAATCCCAGAGTTTTAGAGCACTGAGTCTCTGACACTCATTGAGTAGATGAGCTGTATTTGTCAAACTGAGTAATCTCACGTAAGATTGATGTGAATCATTCTTCAGAGTACTGTTAGAAAGATGCTGGATGGCATATATGAAACAGCTCTGTCCAGGCACAAAGAAGCAAAATACTCTAAATTACAAGAATGAAACACTGACAGCTACAAGAACATGTTTTGATTTTTTGCTCCCCACACAAACTTACATGACAGGTATCAGCAGGTCTATCTGCTTCACTTGTGGGTCACAAAATGAGTCCATGTTAAATGATCATGTCTCTTTCTGTTTTGCTTGCTCTTTCTGACTTGGTTCCAGGTTGTCTTTCATATATGATATTAATAACTTGTTATGAATTATTATTATTAGATTTTGCATGAATATTAATTTTATTATTAATATTTAAATTTTTGGGAAAATTCCCTGAGATTTTTTGATTTTCAGTCGACAGGAAATAATTGCATAAAGGATATTTGTGAACACAGAATTAAACAGTTTAAACAATCAGAACTTAGAAAATAGGAACGCAAAAACAGGAAAAATTCTAACTATGCTACAGAGGCTTAGTGTCAACTCCAGCAGATGTACTCACAGCACCTTAGTCCCTGAGTAAGTTTCCTATACAAGGAGGCTTCCAAAACTCACCATAATGATCCCACAGTAAAACACAAAATATTCCATGTAGAGGGAAGGAGATTAAGAGCTGAGTTGCTGCTGAGCAGCTAATGCAAGCTGCAAACAGGTGGCCGCAATGATCCCAATTAATGAGCCACTAATAGGTACTGCTGCCTGCAGAGGGTCAGTGCAGAAAAGCAGTGCAGAAAGGCAGTGCAGAAAGGCAGTCAGTGTAGAAAGGCAGTGAGTGTAGAAAGGCAGTGCAGAAAGGCAGTCAGTGTAGAAAGGCAATGCAGAAAGGCAATGCAGAAAGCAGTCAGTGCAGAAAGGCAATGCAGAAAGGCAATGCAGAAAAGCAGTCAGTGTAGAAAGGCAATGCAGAAAGGCAGTGCAGAAAGGCAGTCAGTGCAGAAAGGCAATGCAGAAAGGCAGTGTAGAAAGGCAGTGCAGAAAGGTGCAGGGTTTCTAACTCATCCCCCAGTAAATAGATCATTTTGAAAACTAAACTGGCCAACAGGCACTGGCATCATTGTTCTGCCCAATGAATTCAAAGCTTCCTGCCTCGTGTGACCACCCAGGCACATTGAGGGGCAGCACCAGACACGTGGTGCTAAGGTCCTAGATCCATTGTTTTGTTTGCTCAATTTACTAAGACTCCTGGAGCCTCAACAGGAGGAGGGGAGCAAGGGTTAAACTGGCCTGGCAGAATTTATGCCCTACTAGGACACTTTTCTGCAGGGATTCCATATTCATGTCTTCAGGGAATTACTTCACCTATAGCCACCTAAATAAAACCCACCCCAAAACCCACAGCATCCCTGTTACACAGCATGTTTGCTAGACACTGCACTTATTTTTGTTTTTCTTACCTCATGTCTTTTTGAACTACATTGAGAAAATTCGAAAGCAGGAGGCTAAATTGTCTGCAGGAGGCTAAATTGTCTGTGTGCGTATGCAGTTTTCTTTTTCCATTCAATTTTTTTAAGGTATGTCAAGATAAGATTCAGAAACTGCATTGCAAAATAACCTCACTTAGCTTTTTTTTTTTTCCTTCAAATCCCTACTAGGTTTTGAATATAAACTCTTCTCTAAAAATTTAAGTTTTTGGTCACTTATCTTGAACTAGCTTTGTAGTGCCCTTCCTTTCTTCGGCATCTATTCCCTATTATTACTGACATTATTTATATCTGTTATTTTTCAATTATAGCTGAACTTTCCTCTGTACATACTTTAGAGTTAGAAAAGACAAAAGATTTTAATGTTAGTACTAGTGCTGTACTGTAACATTTTTGTTTACTAAGATAAGAAAATGAATATACAATCAAATAAATCTAAGTTACTGAAAGCACAGCCAGAAAACTTAGACTTTGTTAGCCTGTGTTATACTATCCTTGGGCCATGACCACATTTAAATAACACCATCAGAAACTTTTATTAATGTATGCTTTTTGGCTCTGTTATATATTGTCAGACTATACACAGTCATTGTGGTTTTCATGATGGAACCACAAATATGCCAAACTTCGTAGTGCATTCTCAGCTTATGTCATCTACTTTTTCAGTTTTAAAGCTTGTTTTTCACACATTATTCCTCATGAGGGAAGAAGGTTCAGCCAGGATGTGGATGGTTATGTGACACGAGAATTCCTTCCAACAACAAGCAAAAAAGTTACAGTCTGTGATGATTTTGCACAGTAGTGTACTGCTATCTGCAAACAGTGCACCTTTGGCACCCTCTGCTTTATCTGCACTTATTTATTGACAGTAGGAACCTGGAAACTGAAACAACTCTAACAAGAAAAGATTCCCTAGTGATATTAAAAATATACTTGGAAACATGTTAATTTAAAAGTTATTATGAAATATATATATATATATTTTAATGGAAGAAGGACATTGTCAGACCTGCCTAATTTAGTTTTAGTTTATCTGTTTGTGCCATATTGTATTAACTCAAATTCAGCACAGCTGCGTACAATAATCTCCAAGCACCTTCCATTTTCAGAGTGTTAATGCATTTGATTTCTTTAATCAAATTTGATCATGTAGTAAACTCCAGAGTTTAAAGCAGATTTGCTTTGTTCTTATCCCTTCAATACTTGAAAGTTCTTACAGTGGCTGTTTAATAAATCTAAGCAGCCTGGCTTCCTTCCACAGTAGTTTGCATTGATGTGAGTCATTGGAAACATTAAAGCAAAAAAATGGGAAGAGAGAGAAAGATCTCCCATGGGAATTTTATTCCTGGTTTATTGAAAACTGAGCCAACACTTCCCACTAACAGGAAAACAGATACAGGACAAGGCATAGGACAGCAAATTCTGCTCCAGGTGAATTTGCTTCCCTGAGAAAAAAGACTGACAAAGAGAGGTTCTGATGACAACTTCCTTTATTTAACTGTGCTTTAAAAACAGGATCTAAGGGATTTTACAATATCTGAACAGATGTGAAGGGAAGCAAGTGGAGGAAGATATTAGGAAAAGGGGAATGTCTTCCTTTTTCAGTGGTCAGAAAGCAGTGAAGAAAACATAAACAGAAAACCCTTTTTGGTTCACTCTGTTTCTGCTGCTTGGCACCAACATCTTTGCCACTCTTCTCCCCTTAGGCTGATCTACATGAACTGTATAGCCCTAACCTGTAATACCTTGGCAGAAGAAACAGTTATTTGACCTGGATGAAAGGGAATTGCTTGGAAAGCAGGAAGCCAGGTCCCAAACTGGTTAGTGAATCTGGTTAGTTAAGAAGCTGGGACTGCTGTTCCTCCAGCATAGAAAAGTGCATCCTTTTCTACTTTGTTAATCCCTACAGGAATTCTCATTTAGCAGTGAGAATAATTTTAAGTTAACAAGAAAGGAACCATGTGGTGCCTTCTCCCATACCCTTTACATATCCTTTATGGAGAGGTCCCAGACGACTGGAAACTGGCCAATGTGATCTCCATCCACAAGAAGGGTCGGATGGAGGAACCTGGGAACTACAGGCCTGTCAGCCTGACCTCAGTGCCAGGGAAAGTGATGGAGCAGATTATCTTGGGGGCAATAACTGTACACCCGAGGGATGGCCAAGGGCTCAGG
>WBNM01033715.1:0-24542 GCA_013399055.1 Ramphastos sulfuratus | reverse complement strand
ATGTAATTAAACTGCTCATAAGCTGTTGTGAGAATTTAAAAGAACTTTAAAGAGTTTTCCTACAAAGTTCCCAGCCATGATTACATCATGGTTATAGTTCCCAGCCACTGCTTACAGCATCTGGCTTCTGCTGAATGCCTGAGCTGCCTGCCAAAAGCCAGCACCACGACAGCAGAGAAGCAACACCTTACAGTGCCATATAGATCACAGAATCCCAGCACAGAAGGTTTGGAAGGGACCTCTCAAGATCACCTAGTCCAACCCCCTTGTAAAGCAGGGTCACCTGCAACAGCTTGCCTAGGATCACAATGTCCAGGCAGATTTGGAATCTCTCTAGAGGACAATCCAGAACCTCCCTGAGCAGCCTGGTCCAGCCCTACAGTGCCTGCACAGAAAAGAAGTTTCTCCTCATGTTCACATGGAACTTCCTGTGTTCCAGTTTGTGCCTGTTGCCCTTTGTCCTGTCTCTGGGCACCGAGAAGAGCCTGGCACCATCCTCTTGCCCCCCCGCCCTTTAGCTACTGATCTCACACGCTTCTCCGTTTAGCTTAAGGACAAAACCAGCTTTAAAAGGGTTTTTCTCCACTTCCAATTTCAGCCCTCTGGGTTCTACACAAAGCAAAACAACTGAAATCTTAAAAGGTCTTTTCCAACCTGAACAATTCTCTGTTTCTGTCTTTAAAGTGGTTGTGTGTTCTGCCACTCATGATTTGAAACAGGCTGCTGCATCGCTAGGGGAGCGATTCTCTAAATCACAGGGGATATCAGTTCTGTGCAGGAAGGTGAAAAAGCTCAAATCCCCAGCTGCTGCTGCTCTTTGTAGGCAGCTTTGTAACCATCAGATCTCCAAATGGTTCAGTACCTTCTGAAGAGAGACAAAACCAGATTTGAACAGCAAGCGGGAAAAGCACAGCATAAGGAACGCTGGGCAGCCCTGCAGTCCTCTCGCTCACTGCCGCCCAGGTGGAAACACCCACAAAGGGGCTTTCTTGGGAGGCACTGGGGCAGCAAAAGGAATGCTGAGCTGCTGCCAAAGCAAATTAACTTGCTGCAGGCTGAGCTGCTCACCCTGGCTTGAGGGCCTGGCCAACTCTGCTGCTGTGGCTGGCTAACGCTGTAGGAATTCATGAATCTCATGAGGTTCAACAAAGCCAAGGGCAAGACCCTGCACCTAGGTCAGGGCAATCCCTGGTATCAACTCCAGCTGGAGCACAAAGGGATGGAGAGCAGCCCCGTGGTGAAAGACTTGGGAGTGCTGGTGAGTGAAAAGCTGGGCATGAGCTGGCAATGTGCACTCACAGCCCAGAACCAACCATCTCCTGGGCTGCATCCCCAGCAGTGTGGGCAGCAGGTCAAGGGAGGGGATTCTGCCCTCCTGCTCTGCTGAGACCTCACCTGCAGTGCTGGGGCAGGCTCTGGAGTCCTCAGCACAGCACAGACATGGAGCTGCTGGAGCAGGTCCAGAGGAGGCCACAGAAATGAAGTGAGGGCTGGAGCACCTCTGCCGTGAGGACAGGCTGAGAGAGTTGGGGTTGTTCAGCCTAAAGAAGACTCCAAGGAGATCTTCTTGTGGCCTTCTAGTTCTTAAAAGGGCCTGTGAAAAAGATGTGGAATAGACTTTTGTGCAGGGCCCGTGACAGGACAAGGTGTGATGGTTTTAAACTAAAAGAGGGGAGATTTAGACTAGACAGAAGGAAGGAATTTTTTACATTGAGGGTGGTGAGTCACTGTCCCCGGCTGCCCAGAGAGGTGGTAGAGGGTTCACCCCGGGAAACACTGCAGATCAGGTTGGACCTGATCAGCCTTACCTAGCCAAAGGTGTCCCTGCTGACTGCAGGGAGGCTGGGACCACATGGCCTTTAAAGGTCACTTCCAACCTAAACCATTCTGTGATTCTATAAATTCACAGCCACTTTTTGGAATTAAAAAAAAATTGTTGTCTTGTTTGGTGGGAGTTGGGTTTGTTTTTTTTTTTTTTTTTTGTTTTGTTTGTTTTTACATTTTTCACCTAATTCCCAAAAAGACAAAGCCCTCCTCATTCAAGCTGCTAATGCAGAAGCTAACACTTGCAAATCAGCTACAAAACACTTCTGCCTCCTAGCACAGCATAATTTGTAGGAGTTAGAAAGCAGGCAGCTCAGCTATGTGTTTAAATGTCAGGCATTCCTGATGGCCCCCTTAAGCCTGCTCTCCACCCCCAGGACTCCCTTCAGAGACAAAACATCTCCAAGCAGGCTCAGTCCTGGCCTCCATCAGAGCTTTCTCTGGGTTTACAGTAATATTCCAGAAGGCAATTTTTGCATAAAGTGTTTTCAATCGTTCCAGTTCATATGAACAAGCCAGACCTTTGCACCTCACCCACAGCAGCTTCAAATTCAGAGGTGCCCATTCTGGTGGTGCTCGTGGCCATCACCCCCTGCAGTCAAAGAGTAAGGAACTTGTAGGCATCTACAGCAACCACCTGTTTGAGCTGAGCTTTGTGAGCTGTCTCTGAGGTGTCTCCCTGAGATTTAGTTCTCAGTCTCAGTTCTCTCTGCCTATTTTTAGGTCTCAGCAACTACCATTAAAGAACTCAATCCACTTCTTTGTTCTGGCCATTTTAAGATGAGCATTACATGTAGTAATGTCATCAGTCTGTCTCTCAAGGCTTGGTTCCTGGTCTGTGAGAAAGCAGATTGAGGACAAACACAGCAAAACCACCATGAACTTATGTGACCTAAATCAAAGACAGCTCACATTGTACTCATGCTCTTTTGGGGTTGTTTTTTCACAATTAGGCAGTGTCCAGATGGGCTCCACATGTACTTTTACTCTCCCCCTCCAGGGTTCTTTGAGAAAGTCTATGGCATACCAACATGCATCCTGCATGGCTGCTACAGAATCCTCTCTTTATGTGGTTTGCCCTCAACAACTTGAAAGTGTTTTATTTGGATGTGGTTCTAACCACCAGGCACCCACCCACCCTGGGCTGCATCAGCACCATGTGCCAGTCTGAGATCCAGGGCAGGAGGGAACAGGGCCTGCTCTTTTCCCATGTCTGGTTCTGGAAGACACCTTTTTAAAGCAGGAAAAAGCCTGAAGTTCAAGAATGCAGGAGGACCACCCCTCAAGAGCAAGCCTGGGGGGAAAAATCCAGACTGCTGAAAGAGCTTTGTAACCTAAGCTGGAGGTGGCATCTCATCTGGAATGCCTGCAATATGGCATTATCCAGGCATGAGGTAGCACACAACAGATCAGGTATTGCAGCATCAGCCAAGAACAGAGCTAGAACAAAGGACAAAGTCTGCACTTCCCAAAACAAGACCACAACTTGCTTCAGAAACTGTAGACTGTTACGTAAATGGAAAAGCTGATTCTTAAGAATCAAAAGAAAAGCCTCTCTGATGGCTTATAATGCCATTGGAAGTGCACTGGTGCAACAACCAGAGGCCTAAGAATCTGTTAAATCCCACACAAACAAAGGTCAGAAGATCCCCCTGCATTCGACAAGGGCTGGAACCCCCTGCTGTAAGGATGGGACGAGCGAGCTGGGGTGGTCCAGCCCGGAGAAGAGAAGGCTTTGGAGAGACCTTCTTGTGGCCTTGTTCTGTCCCTGGGGACCACTGAGAAGAGTCTGCCCCCCTCCTCTGGATGCCCACCCTTTAGACACTGGTAAGTTCAGCTTTGTCAGTGCTGCAAGATGTGACACTCGAACCCACTCGGAGTCAGCGGCATGGACTCTGCACTGAAACACACCAGGATCTGACTTCAGCACTGCAGCAGAACTGCTGAATGTCACTTGGTTTGTGTCAGCAGTGCCACACTCCCAGTCCTACTGAAGCTCTGCTACAGCCAAATCCTAATAAGAAAGACACTCAAAGGCCATAAATAGGTCAGAACTGACTTGCTGCAGTGCATCCAATGTCTGTTGAGCTACTTTGGTCCAGTAGTGGCCAAAAGCAGATTCCTTTATCTATTAGCCAAGTAGGAGGACAAGCAACATTTCCTTATTTATATCTTCTCAGCTTCTGGCAAACAGCAGCAGCACTGCCTAATGAAGCCCTGATTACTTTTTAATGTGTTTCAAGTTTACTTTCTATGAAGGCACCTTAAGGATCAACTTATTATTACAGCCTAAGTCAAATTGTGCTCTTAATAAATAATATCCAAGCACTAAGGGATTGGGGTGGAGGGGAGGATGTGAAACCACTCACCCTGCTGTACCCTCCTGTCAAAGGACTACTGTGGTGCTACTGAGTTTCTGACACAGAACAGCTTAGAGGCAATACCTGAAGATAATGTTATGAAAGCATCATTTAATGAACTTCAGATTTTGTTCCAGTGCATGAAAATAATTTTCTTCATCCAGCTCAGCCACAAGCTCACCTACCAGATGCACACAAATCATGAGAATGTTCTGGATGGCCATGGAGACAAGATCCAACAGGCCTCTAGTCAGGGTATTTGTGTCCCAACCAAAAAAAAAAAAAACAGAAAAAGAAATGAAACATCCCTCTACTGCCTGCTTTAGATGTTTTAATTCATTCTGAAAGAGTCACTACTGCCAAATCAAGTTCTGCAGAAGTCAGGATGCCAGCACTCTTCACAGCAGCCACTGCCTGTTAAAGTCTAGAAGCCAAGAAGCAATACAAAACATCATCTCAAGGTTTTACCCCAAATAAGGACTAACTCACTGAACTACATTTTCCTTTGTAGCTTCCCCTGGACTCTTCAGTAGTCCCCTGCCTCCCTTGAACTAGGCAACCCAGAAGTGAACACAGTAGTCCAGATGGGGAGGGACTATTTATAAGATCTTGCAATGACAGGACAAAGGGCAATGGGTTTAAACTGGCCGAGGGAAGATTTAGACTGGATGTTAGGAGGAAGTTCTTTACAGTGAGGGGGGTGAGACACTGGCACAGGTTGCCCAGGGAGGGTGTGGCTGCTCCCTCCCTGGAGGGGTTCAAGGCCAGGGTGGAGGAGGCCTTGAGTGACCTGTGCTAGTGGGAGGTGTCCCTGCCTATGGCAAGGGGTTGGAACTAGATGATCCTTGAGGTCTCCTTCCAACCTTACCATTCTGTGATTCTATGTGGCCTCACCAGCGCAGAGCAGAAAGCAAGGAGAACCTTCCTCAACCTGCTGGCCATGCTCTTCGTAATGCTCCGCAGGAGGCCATTGGCCTTCTTGGCCACAAGAGCACATGGCTGGCTCATGGGGAACATTTTTGTCTACTAGGAGTCTCAGGCCCTTTTCCAGGGAGCTGCTTTCCAGCAGGTCAGCCCCTAGTCTGTACTGGCCCAGAGGGTTATTACTCCCCATATGCCAGAGAGCCTTTTACACGCTGACTTTCCACACACATGAAACAGAAGATCCCAGCAGCTGGCCAAGGGAGGAGCTAAAACCCAGCAAGAAGGGGCTGGCAGCTCCAGAGCTGTTACTAGAAGCACCAAACCTTGCTCTGTGCATGTTTTTTGTAGACAGCCTGAGAGCCTGAACACAGAACAACAGTAAATGCAAATATAGCTTTCAGCTGCTGAAGGCTGGGTGAGGTGTTTCAGCTCCACAGAGGTGTCAGACTCAGCCTCTCTCAACAAGAAGGATCTGTGCTTGATTTAGAAGAGAGGGATGCCTGACTGCTGCTTAACTCTCTGCTCACGCTGGGCTTCAGGCCCCTGCAGCCCTGGGAGGAGCGACAGCAGCACAGTTCTCCTCTCTCTTCATGTGGTCTCTGCAAGCAGCCCCACCAGGAGCCCTGTTTGATTAAGGATGAACTTTGCACTTGAAGCAGCCTCATGTCTCTGGGTACTGCCTGGCAGCAGCTCGAAACTCAAATATCCAAACCATTACAGTATCAAAATCCTGCCCCTCCTGATACATGGGCTCTGCCCAAGCTCCTCCCAGCCCTCACCTCCTCCTGCTCAGGGGATATCCAGGAGGGACCACCAGGAAACACAGCTTCTTGCTGGGACTGTGTGATGGTTTGGGAGTTCCCTGCCCCTCCCACACTTTGTAAAATCCCCCAGACTAGACTCAGCCAGCTGGAAGTTAAGGACTGAAGCTCTATTTACAGCTCAGCACAATGTACAAGCAGAGATACACACAACAGACAGGAATAGTTACAGATATAGACAAGTTAAAGGTAATACAGAAACACAATCCCCCTCCCAGATATCAGAGTCCCCAGGAGGGGCTCCCAACCACCCTTCCACCTTCTCTCCACCTCTCTACCTTACCCCAGGGTTTGGCTTACATGCAAGGTGAGTTTGGAGGATGGGCCAGGGGGGTTAGAAGCAGAGTGGTTAGTTAGGTTACTCAGCAGAGAAGGCAAAAAGCTATAGAGACCAAGACTCTCCCAGCCTGTGTCTTATCTATGTTTGTGTTCTTGTTCTTACACACCTCAGCAAGCCTATGAGTGAAGCAGAGACAGAATCATAGAATGGTAAGGTTGGAAAGGACCTCAAGGATATGTTTTCCTTTCACAGCCTATAATATAATTTTCTCCATTAAAATATTTCAATTAGCCTCAAACCAGCACAGATTGTATACCTGTGTAAATCAGGGTTAGGGGAAAAGTCTTTCTCCTAGAACTCCAAAGGTTTGTCTCTGGGCATGTATCCACTCTTTCTTGCACCAGTGTGTGCCTTGGCACAGCTATGTGGGGGTCTGAGCCAGGGAAACTTTTCCAGTAGCGCAGCAGAGGTGTCTGGTGGGGCCTCAAGCCAGGCAAGCATGTTGACCTCCACCTGCCTCCAACCTGCTTTCAGGAATCAGAGAGCAAGAAGATCTCCTCTCAGCCTCCTTTCTCCAGACTAAACAATGCCAGTTCCCTCAGGCACTCTTCAGAAGATTTGTGCTCTAGACCCTTCACCAGCTTTGTTGCTCTTCTCTGGACATGCTACAGCACCTCAGTGTCCTTCTTGGAAGGAGGGGTCCAAAACTGAACCCAGTATTTGAGAGGGACAATCACCTCTTTAGTCCTGCTGACCACACTGATGCTGATCCAAGCCAGGATGCTGTTGGCCTTCTTGTCCACTTGGGCAGAGGATGACTCCTACCTAGCCAGCTGTTGACCAACACCCCTAGGTCCTTTTCCAGCAGGCAGCTTTCCAGCTACTGTTCCCCAAGCCTGGAGCATTGCATGGGGTTGCTGTGTCTCAAATGCACAACCTGACACTTGGCCTTGTTGAACCTCATACAGCTGGCTATTTCTAGTTCCTTTTGTGACTACACTACTGCATTTAGCCAAAATAAACACAGCTTTCAAAATCGAGCTTCCAGACCTGTACATCCCATGGTCTTGCTTTAGAGGAGAGCACAAAGAAAGGCTGAGGTGTTGCAAAGCCAAAAGCTTTGACCACAGGCACCGACACTGTCCACAAACTGCCATAGCACCCAGAACTGTCCTCACCAAAAGCAAGACATCACCATTACAACACAAAATAAATTGACCCTTGGCAATTTTCTAAGTCAATTTCGTGGCATTTGACTTTCCTAAGCCTGAAAACTGCTCGTCTGGTCCAAAACCAACAGAGAGACAGCTTCCTACTGTGGGAATACAGGCTCCATTATCTCGGTTAGCCACGAACAAAGCACAAGCAGCAGCAGCAGAACATGAACTCCTCATTTATTACACACAGTTGTTTCCTGCAGCAGAGTTGGAGCTTGGCAGGCTGCATTTCCCTGGATGTCTGATGTGCTCCTAGTCACAGCATCCAAACTCTGTGCAGGGTTAAGTAAGAACAAACAGGTCCTATCCCCCCCCAAAAAAAACAGTACACAACTAACATAACTCCTGAACATCACAAACGTGTGAGAGCAGCAGGAAAAGCAGACAAAGGAACCAACACAGGGTGCATTATCCTGCAGCAGACATCAGGCTTCTGAGGCTGCCCAGGAGGAGGAAGTGCAAACCCCAGCACCAGCTTAACAAAAACCGCCCCAGGGTCTGGAATGAACTCCTAAGGTATCAGCCACAACATCTCCTGCAACTCAGCTTATCTGAGCAAACATTGAAGGTTAGCAGGAAAGTGGAAATCTAACGACAAACCTGCAGCCACGACTCCTGACTGTTCTTCCCCTCGTCAGCCATCACTGATGTTCAGTTAGTTGTGTGGCACAAGCCAGGCAGAACAGCAGGGAGCTGCAGGCTTTAGAAACCTGTAAAACTCCTAAGCTCTTCAGTGTAGCCAAGTAAGCAGATCAATGCTAAGTCCTGCACCAGGTTCATCCTCACAGGGAGGAGATGTCCCACCACTGCCAGACCTGGGAGCAGCCCCACAGCCATCCCAGGGGCTCTCTTCCACCATGTTGTGTCCCTTCTTCCAGATGGTGCCTGCCAGGTTAGCCATCACAGAAGCTGAGGCTCACCCACTTCTTCAGCCCTGGGACGCTCAAAGGGTAACCCAGGGAGGATCTGAGCAGAGGGCAACAGCCTCTTCTTTTGGCACGACTATTCAGTGTATTTCCAATGTCTCTACAGCCTCAGCATCTCACTTTACTCTCTTATCTAAGGCACAAAATAGTCTCAGGAAACAGGAGCCTTTGCTGTGTGGAAGAAGAAGAAAAGTTCTTAAGTCTAAGCTACTGCAGTCACAAACTCCTTAACTCTGGACATAGCCTCTGTCTCTCAGAGCTTCCTCCCCTAAGCTGCTACTGAGCAGGAATTTCAAATCACTGCTTATTTACTCTGTTACTGGGGTTAGGGATCACTTCTGACGACTTTCACAGACAGTATCAAATATGCCACAGCCCAGCCTCACAGGGAGGCTTTACAGACAGACTGTAACACCATTTAACACCCAGAAGATTAATCTCCAACAAGATGATCAGGCTTACTATCAGGAGACTCAGGAAACTATTGAGGAATATTTTATCTCCCAGAGATTCAAAAGTTCCCAGCGTAGCTGAGAAAAAAAATGGGCAAAAAGCACTGAGTGTACCACAGAAAACCTGAGCAATTGCTCTAGAACCTTTAAAAGAGCTTCAGTGCTTGAAGTCTATAGCCCACCCCAGCTGTCAGGTTCAGAGTGGTTTTTTCAGCCAATCATTGTGACTGCTTTCTCTAATCCACAGGCTTCCTTCTTCCCCTGGACAAGCTAGCATCTGCATGGCACCATCAGAAACTAAGACAAGTACACACTGCATTTCATTTTTCAAAAGATTAAGTCCCTCCAGCTGTTTGTTTGCTGCAGGATGGAGTTCTCCTGGCCTGGGCAAGCAGCCAAAATAGCTTATTTCCCTGATGTCTCAGCCTCATGCCTCAGTCTCAGCCTAATGCTCAGTGGCCGGCAGTGTGAGGTGATGAGCACCCTAACGCCTTCCAAGCTGCTGAATTTGATCCCAAATCACTATGCTGAAGACATGGTTGGCTGTCCAGCTGCTCTTCAGTTTACACAGGTACACATTCCTGGAATGAACATTCCCCTGGGATAGCTTTATGGATCTACTTTGATCTTTTCACAGCTTAAAACCTCAGTCCTTGGTACATAAAGCAGCAGCTTGCACAACTACCTCCTGATACGTTTTAATGCAATGAAAGGAAACAGAAATTTAGGGAAAGATTGTTCAGGTACAAAGGTTTCAGAGACTCAGCCACTGGAACCATGAGATTTGCTTATGTGCATTACAGGGTGGAAAGGAATTTCCAGTTCTTAATCAGGATTATCAGGTCACTAACAACTAAGTGTGCAAACCTGCCCTTTATTTCTTTTTGCTTCTACTCCTATATTGCTTCTCCTGCCTAAGGGAAAAATCCTACATCACTTATCCACAGATTAGCTTCAATTGTACTTCATTTCTGTCCAGTGAGACTATTTGGGGATGTATTCTTAATTTCTTCATGGAATTATTCTGCTCCTCTCCTGTTCTGCCAGTTGCTCTGCAGCTGCTGCTCTGGCCAAACATGTTTCCAACATGTGCACAGGAATGGACAAGCAGCATTAAGCACTTCCTAAGGAGTAAAATCTTGTCCTGCTGTAGTCCATGACAAAAGTCACAGTGACAGGAGCCCAGATAAAGGTCAATCCCACAAGGTGAATACAGATGTGCTGTTTAAACCTGCCTGGAAACTCATAAAATTGTGCTTTTATGTGAAAACTGTGATTATTTTCCCCAGAGGCTGCCTGTTTCCTGTTTACAGTGGGCTTTGCCAATTTTTCTTGACCTCTGCCTAAGGCAGGAGGGGTTTCTGCTACACCTCCCTAATCATCTAGGACTGAACGTGATGCATGCCAATGTCTGCTGCTCAGGGGTTCTGGAATCCCCTGCTCTGCTGGTGTTTTGTAGGTAAGAAATGCAGAGTGAGTGGTGATGAGACACGTAAAGAACAACCACGTTCAGTCCTGTGAGCTTCACATCTCCCTGTCTGCCTAAGATCTCTGGGTGACATTTCAGCTTTGATTAATGGAAACCTTTCACCAGTCATGCTTCCAACCCAGGCCTCAGGCAAAGAGGCTGTGCAGCACCCAGCAGGGCTTGCTTCATTGCTGACTCTCCTGGCTACTAACACCCCAGCCCCAATCTGCACCCCACAGGGCATTTCATCATATGTAAAATAGAAGATGGCAACTATTCCTTATGCAAAATACTAATGGACAAACCTTGGGATCATCATAGAATGGCTTAGCTTGGAAGGGACCTCACAGATCATCTGCTCCAACCTCCCTGCCACAGCAGGGATGCTTCTCAGCTAGACTTGGCTGCTCAAGCCTCATCCAGCTTGGCCTTGAATGTTGTTCCCAGGGAGGAGGCATCCACAACATCCCTGGGCAACCTATTCCAGAGTCTCACCAGCCTCACAGTGAAGAACTTCTTCCTAAGCTCCAGTCTCACCCTGTTCTGCCTCAGCATCAAACCATTCTCATTTGTCCTATCTCCAGACACCTTTATGAAAAGTCCCTCTGCAGCCTTCCTGTAGGATCCCTTCAGGTATTGGAAGGCAGCTCTAAGGTCACCCCAGAGTCTTCTCCAGGCTGGACAACCCCAGCTCCCTTAGCCTCATAGCAGAGGTGTCCCAACTCTTGGATCATCTTTGTGGCCCTCCTCTGGACTCTCTCCAACAGCTCTGTGTCCTTCTTATGCTGGGGACACCAGAACTGGACACAGTGCCCATCTTGCAACAGAAAGTTTTGAGCCTGCTACCAGGCACTGCTGAACAAACAGCTTCATACAGGATTTCTTAAAGCCTTCTCCTCCTGAACTGAACTGCAGTTGTTCAGAAGAAAACCAAGAGCAGAATTATTATTAACTTCTGCTTTGCCCCTCACCTCAGGTTTCTAAGATACAGGGCACAAATATAGTTAAAAGTTCCTTTCATACCTCCAGTCTCTCACAGGATGTCTGAGTTTGCTGAGCAGAGGGAGGTAGGATTTTGGTAGCGTTGTCATGTCTGAATATAAACCAGATCCTGAAGCTGCTTTGATTTCAGAGGAAATTTCTAGTTACACCTCTATATCTAGAGCCTTCTAACACCCCTACAATTGCAAGTGGTTGCAATAATCACCAAATTAAGACCAGACCAGCACATCTCAAACACACACATCCTTTTCCATCGAACATTTTTCCTGGACAACACAGAATCACAGCCTGGTTTGGGTTGGAAGGGACCTTTAAAGGTCTCCTAATGCAACCTCCCTTCAGTGAGCAAGACCAGGTTGTTCAGAGCCCTGTTCTCTGACATGTTCTTCAATTTTTAAATGCAAACTGTTTAATTTTGGGACCAGAGCCAATTCCATCCAAGAACAGAATGAACAGCTTTGTTGGGTTGGATCCAACACTTGTCTGCCCCAGTCTCCTGTCTCCACCGAGCTCAGATCCCTGGGAGGAGCACACCAACAGATTGAGCGCAGAAGCTCACACCACTTTTACTTTGCCAGGCTCCAACAATCCGCAGTCTTGAGTTGGAGGTGCAGTAATTATGTGTAATAGCCCTTAACAGACCTTCCCCTTTAACTTGCCTTGCTGCTTGCTGAGCCCATGCAGATCCTGCCATACAACATGCTCTCTGGCAGTGAGTTTCTCCATCACACTACACTGGCTGTTGTTGTCAAAGTACTTCGCTGACTCTGAACCTGCAGCCTGCTTGTCTCGCTTGCTCCCCCAGAGCTGTTGCATTAGAAGTTATGAATAATCAGTTCTTATTTGCTCTCCCATGCTTGATCTTATTCACTTCTGGTACTTCTTCAGTTCTTTCTCAGCTGCAGAACTCTGCCTTACTTGGTTGTTCATCCTACAGCTGATCATCTCATACTACTTAATCACTTTTCTTGCTTATAGTGTTTAAAGACAACAATTCCAATCTACTAAAGACACAAATTTGCCACAGATTTAAAGTCTTTGGGTTTCTCCCCTTTGTAGTCTACCACCCTAAGAATCTCTGACTTTGTTTCTTGCCACAAGAAGGTCTCCCTGGAGCCTTCTCTTCTCCAGGCTGTACAACCCAAACTTTCTCAGCCTGTCCTCACAGCAGACAGCTTCCAGCCCTCACTTCATTTCTGTGGCCTCTTCTGCACAAGCTCCAACAGGTCCCTGTATGTGCTGTGCTGTGGACTCCAGAGCTGGACTCAGCACCACAGGTGAGGTCTCAGCACATCAGAAGGACAGAATCCCCTCCCTTGACCTGCTGCCCACATTGCTAGGGATGCAGCCCAGGAGATGGTTGGTTCTGGGCTATGAGTGCACATTCATAGAATCATAGAACCAGCCAGGTTGGAAGAGACCTCCAAGCTCATCCAGCCCAACCTAGCACCCAGCCCTAGCCAATCAACCAGACCATGGCACTAAGTGCAGCCCATTCCAATGCCAATCACTCTCTCTGCCAAAGAACTTCCTCCTAACATCCAGCCTAGACCTCCTCTGGCACAACTTGAGGCTGTGTCCCCTTGTTCTGTTGCTGGGTGCCTGGCAGCAGAGCCCAACCCCACCTGGCTACGACCTCCCTTCAGGTAGCTGTAGAAAGCAATGAGGTCTGCCCTGAGCCTTCTCTTTTGCAGGCTGCACACCCCCAGCTCCCTCAGCCTTTCCTCACAGGGCTGTGCTCCAGGCCCCTCACCAGCCTTGCTGCCCTTCTCTGGACACCTTCCAGCACCTCAACATCTCTCTTGAATTGAGGGGCTCAGAACAATTGAGGGGCTCAGACCCATCCATTAGTGGATTATGTCTTAGCTTTTTATCCACCAGCACAGATCTCTGTAGAAACTTTCTTGTGTCTTCTGCAATATCTGCTGTGTATTGTTAAAAGCAGCTTATAGATTGCAGAGTCTTGATTGTTATCTGGTTTATATAACTGGCAAGTGATCAATTATATAAGCCAAAAAGAGAAACNCCCTCACTTCATTTCTGTGGCCTCTTCTGCACAAGCTCCAACAGGTCCCTGTATGTGCTGTGCTGTGGACTCCAGAGCTGGACTCAGCACCACAGGTGAGGTCTCAGCACATCAGAAGGACAGAATCCCCTCCCTTGACCTGCTGCCCACATTGCTAGGGATGCAGCCCAGGAGATGGTTGGTTCTGGGCTATGAGTGCACATTCATAGAATCATAGAACCAGCCAGGTTGGAAGAGACCTCCAAGCTCATCCAGCCCAACCTAGCACCCAGCCCTAGCCAATCAACCAGACCATGGCACTAAGTGCAGCCCATTCCAATGCCAATCACTCTCTCTGCCAAAGAACTTCCTCCTAACATCCAGCCTAGACCTCCTCTGGCACAACTTGAGGCTGTGTCCCCTTGTTCTGTTGCTGGGTGCCTGGCAGCAGAGCCCAACCCCACCTGGCTACGACCTCCCTTCAGGTAGCTGTAGAAAGCAATGAGGTCTGCCCTGAGCCTTCTCTTTTGCAGGCTGCACACCCCCAGCTCCCTCAGCCTTTCCTCACAGGGCTGTGCTCCAGGCCCCTCACCAGCCTTGCTGCCCTTCTCTGGACACCTTCCAGCACCTCAACATCTCTCTTGAATTGAGGGGCTCAGAACAATTGAGGGGCTCAGACCCATCCATTAGTGGATTATGTCTTAGCTTTTTATCCACCAGCACAGATCTCTGTAGAAACTTTCTTGTGTCTTCTGCAATATCTGCTGTGTATTGTTAAAAGCAGCTTATAGATTGCAGAGTCTTGATTGTTATCTGGTTTATATAACTGGCAAGTGATCAATTATATAAGCCAAAAAGAGAAACAAACAAACAAATCTTCTCCCCTTAGCCCACAGCAGCTTAGTTTTAACCTGGCCAAATCTTGTCCAAAACTTTCTCAAAGTCTAGGGATTCAATGTTAAGGGATCCCCCTCATTCATATGCTGGGTGAGACTGCTCCAGGTCCTCACTCGAGTTGTGAAGCACAGCTTTTGTCTCCCAGTGTATTGATTCTTCACTTTGCCACTGCCCACACATCTGCTGGGAAAGAGTCTAACAAATAACATCAATTTGTCCAGCACAGGAAGACAGTTTGTAGCTTGCAGATTTCCCTGAGCTCCTGTTCTAAATCACTGCTGTCTTGGGCTCCCTTTTTCACTCTGAACACCACAGCAAGTCAAACAACGTGGCTCTCCATGGGTAAGAGTTACAATTTAATGCTCCAGCACCTTTATGATTTAAAGCAAGGCAGTGTTCACGCATGGCTGAAGAGCCCCAGCAAAACTTCAGAAAATTCATTAAAAGAAATCAAATCAGCACCTCCACTTCTCACAGGGAAACTAAGACAAACAGGAAGAAATTGTATGTTCAGGATGTGAAGACTCCTTTGGTTGTACCCAGACAGCATTAACTTCAGCCAGTCCACAGCTTGATGTTAACCCTTCACCTTCCTTCTGCTGGCTGAAAACTCAGTCTCACTTTACACCTTCTGAATTTCATGACAGGGCTTGGAACAGTCAGCTGCAGTTGGGGGCCTGGAAAGGACATGATCCTGGATGGAGCCTTTACTCTAGGACAAATTATGCTAGATAGGCATTACGATTGAAACTCCTTCAGGCCTGATTAAACATCTGACCAACAAGAGTACTCTAAATGGAATCATGAGGTGAAGTCTCCCCTGAACACAGCTGGGGTTAAGCAAAGGGGTTTAACGTGGTGTTCTCATGTTTCAGCAGAAACATTCTTGCATAGCATCATATGGATAAGTTGTGGGTTTGGTTTGGGTTTCCAGATCACTGCTTAGTGCTAGGAACTAAGATCAGCAATTCCGGGGCAGCAACTTAAGGCCTGGAGAGAATGAAGAACAGTTACGCAAGATCTACCTCTGGCCATGAGAAGGATGAATCCTTCGCTCTTCTTGTTATCAAACAGGGGAATATTTTCATCCTAGTTTGAACTTAAACAGCTGAAATCAATCAATGGTTGTTTAGTTCCATGTTTCCTCTCTCCCCTACTCCTCCTCTTCTGGGAGGAGTAAGAATAACCTTGCAGAGACTCTTGGGTTTGGCATCCTCTGCTCGTTACGCACATGCCAAACGCTGACTTCTATAGGAATTGTCTGAGTGCAACTTTAATGCCTCAGGACAGGAAAAGTTCCTTGTTCAACATTCATAATAGTTACTAAAGAAGCACAATAGTGGAGAAGAAACCTGACACTGGATGGATCATATGATCAGAGGGCTGCAGCAGCTCTGCTATAAGCACAGGCTACAAGATTTGGGGCTTTCCAGCCTGGAGAAGAGAAGGCTTCCAGGAGACCTTAGAGTAGCCTCCCAGTATCTGAAGGGGGCTACAGGAAGGCTGGGGAGGGACTGTGGACAAGGTCTTGCAATGCCAGGACAAGGGGCAATGGGTTTGAACTGGCAGAGGGGAGATTGAAAGTGGATGTTAGGAGGAAGTTCTTTACAGTGAGGGTGGTGAGACACCGGCACAGGTTGCCCAGGGAGGTTGTGGAGAACAGAAGCACAGAATGTGCAGTTGGAATTAGATGATCTTTGAGGTCCCTTCCAACCTTACCATTCTATGATTCTATATACCAGAAGTGTTGTGGTTCAGGGATTCAAGCTCGCAGTGTTCAGCTTCTACCCAAGGTCAGCCTTTTCTCCCCAAGCAGTGCATGAGGAAGACAATCCTGATGCATCACTTCAAAATAAACACTGTCAGACCCACAGGTACAATCTGCAGATGTTCCTAGCAAAAAGCCTTTCCCAGCCTGAACTGGGGAGCACAACTTCCTTTCTTCCTCCTGCTGTCCAAAAATTGGGTTTGTTTAAGCACAGTAGAATGTTTTTTTTTATTTTGATATATTGAAGCCATTGCAACAACTGCAGCCAGTGTAATTTCTGGCTCCATTAAAAACGTCAATGTAATGTTTTAAGAAAAATATTTGACTTATCTGGAGTCTGGAACAATGACTTTAAGAAAACACCCCATATGAGGCAGATGGAACACATCCTTGCTAGCTTCCTCTTTAGATTTGTGATGTGTGTTTTGTCTTCTGCCCTGAGAGCTCTAATTCAAGACAGCTCATATGGTTTATAGAGAGAAATTAAGTTTGGTTGACACTGGATGTCCAAAAATCTGCTGCATGCACATTATGTTTACAAAAGAGAGGGGTTTAAAAATCAATAGCCAGCCTAACAAGCCAGTTTTCACCCACAGCATACTAAAGTGCATGAGGTAAGTATCACCAAAAAAATATATAAACATTGTAAGATTGGATTTAAAGCTGCAGATCAGTTTATTTTCCCTATAATATGTGGGTTTAACTGAACGTAGAATCGTTAAGGTTGGAAAAGACCTTCAAGAACTCTGAGTTCAACCATGAACTCAGCACTGCCAAGGCCACCACTGACCATGAGCCTCTCAGCACCACATTTACATAGCTTTTCCATTCTTTCAGGGATGGGGATTCCACCACTCTCCTAGGCAGCTTATTACAGGGCTCAACTAATCTTTCAGTGAATGAATTATTCTTAATAAACAGTCAGAACCTCCCTGGGTGCTCCTTGAGGCTGTTTCCTCTCATGCTGTGACTTGTTACCTGGGAGAAGAGAATGATGCCCACCTGGCTCCAACCTCATGTCAGGGAATTGTATGTAGAGAGCAAAAAGGCCTCCTCTCGGCCTCCTTTTCTCCAGACTAAGCAACAAAAACTCCCTCAGCTACTCCTCACACAACTTGTGCTCTATATCCTTACATCAGCTTTGCTGTCCTTCTCTGGACACATTCCAACACTTCAACGTCATTCCTGGAGCAAGGGCTCCAAAACTGAAGGCAGTATTCAAAGTGTGTCCTCACCAGTGCAAGCACAGGGGGACACTCACCGTCCTAGTCCTGCTGGACACAACCTGCATCATACCACAATACTATTTATTAAAGGCTCCTATCAGTGTCGTCTTCTCACATCCACTGCAGCGATCAAACCAAAGGAAGTCCATCAGCAGCTCTACACCATCTGCTGCCGCTGCTCAGGGCTTCCGGAACACCGAGCGCGACCACACGCATCCGGGCTTTGACAACACATCTGCAGTCCTGCAGGCGACTGCACAACAAGGCACACTTATCACACACACTGATAACAACGCTGGATGCAGAGAACCACTGGGGCTGGAGCCACATTTGCCTGCAGAAAGGCTCAGCGCAGAGGCAGCTCCTGTATGCCTGGAGTGGTCACGCGGCAAAGCATGGCCACTCAGAACCAAAGCCTACAGAAAGAGCAGGCACACAGCCTTCAGTCATTCCATCTGAGGATAGCCATACTGGCATTTATTGTGATAAGCTGAGGAAAAAAAGTACCCAGAGGAACTGAAATGCAAAATACAATCTGCATCTCTCCAGAGGGTTGCTTCAGAAGGAGGAAGCAGCTCCACCGGCACTCTTGAAGCTGTGAGTTGTTCAACGGAGACGAAACCTGCTGGTCACACACAACTTGCTTCATTTCTAGTGGCTCTTCTCCAAAGCTGTCCTGCCTCACCTGCAGCCCACAGCACCAACACTTACCACTGCCCACATATCCCCAGCAGCACCAGAAAGTGCTCCTATGCCTCACTGGGTTATGTGAGGGAAAAGAACAAGAGTAATTGCAAGCAAATGGTTGCTCTCCAGACCACAAGGCACTTTCCTCCTCATTTCCTGGTGGGTGGGAAGAAGACCTAGATCCTTCCACAAGCAAAAAAATCAATACAAGAAAAACACAAACCTCAGCATATCCCTAACTTTATGGATGCAAAATAAACTCGAATTTCCTTTCCTCTCTCAAACTACCCCTAAAAAGCAGTGAGCTTAATATGTAACATGGGACTCTGGCACAGACTCTGCAGATCATCTGGTTTTGCCCTGTCTGCAGTCACAGTAGGAGGTGAGGAAGGAAAGCCATCCATGCAGCCATCAAAACAAGAGCCCGGGGATGGAAGCGTGGGCTGTAGACCACAAAGCGCCTGGTCCTGAGGAGCAATCTGGACACCATCGGTTTAATGCAGCGTGTTCCATGGCTCACAGCACTGGCAGGGGCACACAGAAGAGCTCAGTCCCAATACCTCCAGAGCTGGCCCTTCACTTCCATAACCACAGCCTCCCAGTTTCACCCATACTCCCAAAGCCTGCAGGAGGACGACAGATGAATGAACACAGTTCCCTGAGCCAAAGTCCATCGTCAAGACCAGTACAGTTGTTAGCAACAACTGCACACTCATAAACTTGAGAAGAATTCAAACAGCTGGCTCCTTTCCACAGGAGATCAATAAAACTGGTAATTCAATAGCCTTCCTGATGATGCACACATGTGCTTCTGGTGCTGCAGGAAAGCTGGGGCAATCCCTTACTCAAAAAACAACCAAATACCTAACGTCTAATATAGAAAACCACAGACTGGACTTGGGCAATTCAGCCTTTTCCCTCTTTGTTTCATTTTTTCTTCCAGGTACAAGAGTCTAATTACTCTTTGGCCTCTCTTTCTTTTATCTCTTGGAGGATTTGAAGAGAAACTTACAGTCAAATCACTCCCACAGCCTGCATAGTCCCTGAGTCAGTGGTTGGGTGCTCTGTTTGTGTCTGTCACATTAAGTTCCTAGCCCTCCACACTGCCTCGCTCCCAGTAACACTGTTGACTTCAGTGTATGTCCGCAGAAGAGCTCCTGGACTGATGCTACACATGCACATCCCCACCTTTGGTACCTACAGCTCTTCTGCATAGCTCTGATCCCCCATGAATCCTTGTCCAGCCCATGACTCACCAGTGCAACATACACACTGGGCAAGATTAAAGAGAAAGAGCAACTTTCCATACAAGACTTCCAAATGCAGCAGGAAACTTGTGGTGAACTGTTTCATTATGATTTCTGGAGTGAAATTCAAAGAGGAGGCAGACCAAGACTGCAACCATCATCTTTTGGCTGAGTCCCTAATTATAGACTTCCAGTATATTCAGTTATCTCTGCTTACAAGAACCACAGTAATGAACCATCGCCAAACCAAAGCCACCTCCACCTTTACCACACAAAGCATAAAGCCAGCACCATGACAAACACAGGACTTTGCAGCCAGCGAGACACACCAAAGATAACACTGAGCACCAACTCCTCATGCTGCAAAGGAGCAGCCTGGCAGGCACAGTTTCCTTATGCTTAAGTGAAAGTTCCTGTACGCCAGTTTCTGCCTCTTGGCCCTTGTCCTGTCATTGAGCACCACTCAAAATGTGGCCCCATCCTCTAAATACCTGTTCTTCAGATACTGGTAAGATCATTTCCTGATGTGACAGCTATGTCTTGACTCTGAAGGACACATGAACAAAGGGCTGAAGTTGACTTTACCAGAAATCCTTGGAAACACACTTGGAAAATGCCTTTGCTTAGACAAAACCTTCACATGTGATATTTTTTCTTACAGATGCCGACTACTGAATATATAGAATCACAGAATGGTAAGGTTGGAAGGGACCTCAAGGATCATCTAGTTTCAACCCCCTGCCATAGGCAGGGACACCTCCCACTAGTACAGGTCACGGCAAGGCCTCGTCCAACCTGGCCTTGAACCCCTCCAGGGAGGGAGCAGCCACAACCTCCCTGGGCAACCTGTGCCAGTGTCTCACCACCCTCACTGCAACCAACTTCCTCCTAACATCCACTTTCAATCTCCCCTCTGCCAGTTCAAACTCACTGCCCCTTGTCCTGTCATTACAAGACTCTGTCAACAGTCCCTCCCCAGCCTTCCTGCAGCCCCCTTCAGATACTGGAAGGCTACTCTAAGGTCTCCTGGAAGCCTTCTCTTCTCCAGGCTGAAGAGCCCCAACTCTCGCAGCTTATAAACTTTATGGAGAACAGTTCCCTAGGGAAACATTTTGTCTACTATGATGTGGCAAATTACCCTCAAAAACAAAGTAAGTCTTTGCCAATAAAACACCACAAATTTTGGGCACCCTCCAAGATGTGCAGCCTCAGGGTTTGAGGTGTGAAGCAATCCCAAGCCCTTTTCCCTTCATCAGGAGACAATGCTTTCCAGAGCTCCACAGAAGCTTCATCAGCTTTCAGAAAGAGGGCAGTGGTTTTTCTAGGAAAGAGATTTGATCCTTATTTTATACTTGAGCAAATGAGCCTTTTAAAAATCAAAGTAACACAGTGCCATGTGTCACTGACATTACAAAGCCGACTTAGAAGGAATGAAAGCCCTTACAGGGCTGATGTTAGACAGTTTGCTGGAAACAGCTCTGACTTTGTTCCATCTCCTTCTGTCGCAGCCTCCTCTGATGTGGATTTTCCATTCCTGGAGTGGGTTATTTCAAATTCAGCACCCAGAAAGGCTCCTCTGGTCCTCCAAGCAAAGCCTGTCTCACTAACGGCTTAAGACCCACAAAAACAACTCATTCTAGCACGCCATTCCCTATGGATAGCTGCCTCTCTGTCTTACATTAAGTTGAAATATCGATTAGAATTCTTGTACTAGAAAGAAAACAACCACCCAGTGAGGTACTTGGCTGATTCCTGCCAACAGAAACACCCTCAGTATACTTAGTAAACCGAGAACATGGGAGTCCTGCTCATTACCACAAGATTACTTGAGCTGCACTAGCTGTAGACACGGGCATGACTGTATATATATAGATATATATATACACACACACACATCATAAACCTGGCAATTATGTGCACATGACACTGAAATTCCACAAAACCAGACTGCACCAATGCTGTATTCCATAGCCGAGGGTGCACAAAGGAGCCCAAAAGGCAGCAGTAAGTCGGAATCAAGCCTTGCCATGTGTAAAATCCACACAGCAGCATGGAAGCCACTTAAGCTAATAATTAAAAACCTTAATTTTAAAACCAGGAAAACATAGTCAAGATTGAGATAAGTAGCTGCACCCCTGAAGCTTAGTATCACCACACAGGCAGAAATCAATAACTGCCATTAAGAGGTCAGTGATAGGAATCTGTAGCAGCTGAAGCAGTCAACTTGAAACCTATTAACAGCTGTATTAGAAAGAATTGCTTTTTTCAATTTGCTAAGGACCACTTCTTTCCTTCCAGATGATCCCTTTGGAAAAACCCAGTGGAAATCCCTTTGGGCACCCCTTATGAATGAACTACTCAGGATTTCAAGACTCTCCAGATCGGCATCAGATAACCACCCGCTTTCCACAATCAGCACCAGCACATCCATGTCAGCGTCGATATCAAGATTAACACAAGCGACACAAGAAGAGAGCAAATCCTGGGACACTCGAGGTCTACAGTTCAGTGCCATCTGCACTCCATGACTGCTGGGCTCAGCCTCTGTCAGAGCTAAATGAGACGTCAGAGCATCACAGCCACCAGCTGCAAAGCCTACCAATGTGATACTTCGCTGAAGATCCCAGATCAGTGACTGTCCTGCACCGGAGATGGAGAATTCAGTGAGGGCTTTTTTGTATCTCCCATACATCACTGTCCTCTGAAAGTCTGGGAACCTGCACTTGAAGCGTCCAGTCTAACAGTCACATGAAAGCTCATCAGAGAGCCACAGCCTAGTCTCTTTATCTACTTGCAGTAAAAGTCACTGATCATTAACTGGCATTTTCTGAGTCTCTGGCATTCTGCAGCTGTCCTGCAGTCATACCAAGCACAACAAAATCCCCTGTATCTTAGAGCATCTTTTTCAGAGATCAGAAGATCTTGAGGACACTACCACTCTGAGCTACCACTGAACACAGGCACGAATCCCTAACATCTTTGTTTGCTGATTTTCCTTTTGAAAAATACAGTCTTCAGACCGAGCTCTGCCCACAACTCGCTGGGGCCATAAGCAGCAGAACCCAGTACACCCCCATGAGTCAAGAAACTACTCAGGCAGTAGTCACATATGCTTGCCACCATTAATCACCACCCAACGTACGAGGAATAAACTTATCGAAACCCAATACTGCCATGATGGGTGACACCACTTGGAAATAAACTTCAGCATAACAACAAAAAATCCCAAACATCTTTGGCTTTGCCTTCCCTGGGCAGGACGAGGGGCAAAAGCGTGTCCCCGCTCGGAGCTGCTGCCGCCAGCGGCTGTGGGAGCGGCACATACAACTCCGAGCGAGCCGAGAAATCGCCAAGGAAATGACATTTCGCTCCCGACGACCAGCTGCGGCACACACACCTCCCCACCGGCGCTGGATGCCTCTCTGGGTCTGCGAAGCCCAGCAGCCTGTGCCTCTCCGAGCGCTGCCCGGCCGCAGCTCGCAACCCGCGGGTGAGGGGATCCGAGGGGACCCTGCATCGAGCCCGGTCCCCCGCCGCCGCCCTCCCGCCCCGTGTAACTTTCCCGGAGCTCGCCTTACCGCCGTGGAGCCGGAGGAGGAGGCGATGTAGACCTTGATGACCATGCTGGGAGACGAGGCGGAGGCGACGGGATGCGGAGCCGGGCAGGTGGGTGTGTGCGGGCTGCACGGCGAGGAGCGGGCTGGGGCTGAGGCGACGGCGGGAGGGAGGGAGCAGGAGGAGGCGGCGGGAGGCCTGGCCCCGCCTCGCCGCGCTCACTGGGCTGCCGGCGCGGCAGTCACCACCGCCCAGCCCGGAAGAGGGAAAAATGGTTAAAAAAAAAGGAAGAAAGAAAGGGGCGAGGCGAGTTCCCGACGAGCCACGCGAGACGTGCAGCGCAGGGGGCGCCCGCCCGCCATGGTGGCGGCAGCCTGCCTGAGGACGTGCGGGGGGCCGGGCGGGGCTGCCGGCGCCTCAGGGAAGGGGCGAAGAGCGCCTGGACTGCCCTTTTATCCCGGCGGGCAGGCAGGCGGCGGGAGCCGGCGGGGCCGCCATGGCAGCAGCTGCCTTCCCTCCCGGCCGCCGCCGAGCCGGCAATAGAGCGACTTGTCCCCGGCTGAGCCCTTGCCGTACCCGCCCTTCAGCAGCGTGCCCCGGTCGTTGGGCGCACGCCGCCATCGCCTGCACTGCAGCAGTGCGCCCGCCGTGCCCGCGGTGCGAGAGCGCCAGGCGCCAGCTCGCTACCCCAGGGAGGCTGGAGCCAGCCGGCGGCTCGGCACCCGCAGGTTCCCATTCCTTTGGCCCGTCACTTGGAGGGGTGACAGGAAGCTGAGGATGGGCAGATGTTAATGGGCAATGACACTTAAGAGTTCAGATTTTACTTTTAAAAATCATTCCATCGTTAGCCTCACTAAGTGATGTGTCGGCTCGTCCTAACGGACTGGGCACCCGGCTGAATTCTTTGCCTTCCTGTAATTATTGTAAGGCATCTTCCACCGGGATAAAGCAGCGAAGAAACGGGCGCTACGGCTCTGCCAGCTCCTGAGCTGGCTCCGCTGCTTTCCTTCCCTCGCCTGCGCTGGTCTGTGCCATGGTGGAGGAGTTCTTGCTCTGCTCGGTTAAACTGGGGGTCTGCAAAAGGCCCGAGGGGACTCTGCCAGCCGCTGTGCACTGCAATTCTACAGCAGGCTACTTCATCATTTCTATTAATTAGGACCACCAAATGAGACACCAAAGAGTTCTTAATTGTTCCAGTCACGGTGACACATTAGTTAGGGAAATTTATAATTCAGCACCTGTCTTCCACTTGGCCTCTGGTACTCCAAATACTACCTTAAATATATTCTACTGTACATTCTGATAGCAGCTTCGCAGAAAACAAAAGATAATTGTGGTGATAAACAGAGCAAGCTGAAATTTCAACACCTGCCAACCAAGTAAAGAAAGATGTTTGTTCTACTCCTGGCAAAATTGGGGGAGGTATTTCTGACATGATTTTTCCAAACACAATAAGCCTTCCTGTTGCAAATTACCAGGTGTTTCTTCTAACCACAGGCAGTTGTTTTGTTTTTAAAAAAATCCTGCTGAATTAAAAAGTCACCTATATTTGTTTAATTAGTTTGCTAACAGAGAACTGTTTTGAGGATGGCATGCCTGATGTTACTTATGATATTTATCTGACTCCTTGAGAATGTAATGAGATTTATGTGTGTCTTAAAAAAGCAATAACCCAAAATTTACTTAGGATGATAGGGCACAATAAATTTCCCTGGTTCGGGGAATTAAAAAAAAATCTAATAGAAATAACTGGTATGCTTTTTAATCTCTTTAAAACAAACCACATTAAATCCAGGAGATTAAAATTCTTCAAGGAATGTTTCTTCAGATGTCTTTGTACAGCCCCTTCCCAGCTGCCTGAGAGACAGAATCATAGAATCACA
>WBNM01033714.1:0-13102 GCA_013399055.1 Ramphastos sulfuratus | reverse complement strand
ACTACCCTGGACTTCAGGAGAGCTGACTTTAGCCTCATCAGGGATCTGATTGGTAGAGTACCACAGAGTAAATATCTGGATGGAAGAGAGGCCTAAGAAAGCTGATTAATATTCAAGGATCACCTCTTCCAAATCAGGAGGTCTGCATGGATGAACAAGGAGCTCCTGGACAAACTCACACATAAAAAGGAAGCCTCCAGAGTGTGAAAGTGAGGACAGATAGCCTGGGAGGAATACAGAGAAATTCTCCCAAGAATCCAGGGATCCGATTAGGAAAGCTAGAGCCCTAATAGCATTAAATCTGGCCAGCCATGCCAAGGGCAACAAGGAAAGCTCCTATACCTATAGAATGACAGATATAAAAGGAAGACTAGGGAAAGGATGGGCCCTCTCTGGAAAGAAACAAGAAGGCTAAATTACCTGAAATGTGGAGAAGACTAAGGTACTCCATGACTTTTTTACCTCAGTCTTCACCAGCAAGTGCTCCAGGCACACTGCCCAAGTTGCAGAAGGCAAAGGCAGAGGTCAGGGCAACCCCAACCACAAACACCTGCTGGGCATTGAGTGGACTGAGAGCAGTCCTGAGGAGAAAGATTTGGGGTTGCTGGTTGACAAGAAGCTCAGCATGAGTTGACAGTGTGTGCTTGGAACCCAGGGGCATAACCATATTCTGAGGTCCATCAGAAGAAGCATGGCCAGCAGATCAAGGGAGGCGATTCTCTCTCTCTCCCACTCTTGTGAGAGCCCACCTAGAGTACTGCATTCAGCTCTGGAGTCCTCAACGTAAGAAGGATATGAAACTCTTGAAGCAAGTCCAGAGAAGGGCTGTGAATAGGATCAGAGGGCTGGAGCACCTCTCTTATGAACACAGGGTGAGAGAGTTGGAGTTTTTCAGCCTGAAAAAGAGAAGGCTCCAGGGACACCTCATAGCAGCCTTCCAGTATTTGAAGAACGTTACAGGAAAGCTGAAGAGGGACTTTTTGCAATGGCATGTAGTTATAGGACAAGAGGTGATGACTTCAAATTTAAAGAGGGTAGCTTTAGAACACCGTAACAGGTTGCCCAGAGGGATTGTGAATGCTCTGCTCCTGGAAGTGTTTGAGGCCAGGTTGCATGGAGCTTTGAGCAACCCGATCTAGTGGAAGGCAGAATTCCCCTCCATGTTGGGGAGGAGGAGGGGCGTTGGAAATGAAGTAGATGACTTCTAAAGTGCCTTCCAAACCAAACCATTCTATGGTTTGAATTTTCTCTGTGACATTGAAGTCCGTGTTATAATTGCCTACCAATGAAATTGCTGAAGGATACCAAAGATAGAAATTTAAGAAATGGTAAAATTTAATAAATAGTAAAATTGATAGTAGATGGACTCCAAAAGAGTACTTTGAGTAGTAAATTGTGGCTGTGGGAGTTGGGGTCAGGGAGACTGGCCTTTTTCAGAACCATTTCTTAAAGTCTAAAGGAAGGATGTGGAGCATTCAGTTACCTAAGAACAAGAAGTAATGGTTTTCAGTGATGTAAATAAAGGACTATTAAGGCAGTATTTTAATTTGAGAGCCAAATTCCTTACTTCATGCTTCTAATTTAACAGTGCTGATGGGAGAATGCACATGATGGTAGAAGATGATCAGACAGCTGTGTAGGTTAAATATATAGTTCCTGTCTGTTGCTCTGGGTCATTCTCTGCCTTTGAGCATGCCACCTGAAGTATCATGTTTCCATATTTGAAGCTGATTAATTTTCCCTCCCAAGGATGTCTGTATTCTGAAGTATTTGTATGTTTTTAAGTCTGTATTTTATTTTTATGCTGATGAATGCTGTCTGAAGGCATAAATATTTAGAAACCCTTGAAAGACTTTCACCATCAGCTTAAAAACAGAATGCTTTGATTCAGATAAGTCAGGTTTAAGAGGGAAGTTGTCCACTGGCTGATGGATGTACCTCTCTTGATGATGTGATGATGAAGATGCTTCAAGATGGTTAAAACTTAGACCTTTCCTTGTTAATTTTAGGCACAATGACTACAAAGTTGTATCTCCTGCCTTACGAGCTGTTGGGAACATCGTCACAGGTGATGATGTCCAGACCCAGGTATGGATTCATTTTTTGTGTTGGACTGTATTTCCTCCTTCAGTAACTACTCACAGACACCTCCTCTTGTTCTTAGGATGTTTGAAAGTAGAGTTGATGACATCAGTTGGCTCAAAACATGTAGCTGTCTTCATAGTTTTACTGTTCAGTCCTGAACTGCTTCCTTCTTCCTTCTTAGCTGTATCTGGCATTCATATACAGCTGTACAGTACCTCTATGCAGTCTGGTGCTAAACCATGTCCCTCAGTGCCACATTTCTGCATCTTTGAAACACCTTCTGGGATGGGGATTCATTTTCCTCCCTGAAGTGCCCTGAGGCCCTGATGCTTGGTAGGTTTTCAAGAGACAGCAGCTGCCTCTGAATTTTAAAATCTGGGAGCCAGAGAGTCTGTATCTTGGATAAGTGTGTTACCTATAAACTACTGGCTGGTGGGAATCTCTTTTTACATGTAGAGCAGAAGCTTCTGCTGTTGTACCTTATGTCAACATTTTTTCCAACTTCTTTGTGTATTCTGATACCATTTTGTGAAGATCAGTTGGTAATAGGATCAAGAGAAGTACAGAGAAGGCTACTGCTTTGAAAACTTCACTGATTCTTGGCCTCCATAGAAAGCCAACATCATTCTGGCCTCTGTGTGACCAGCAGGACCAGGGAAATGATTGTCCCCCTGGACTCAGCGCTGGTGAGGCCACACATTGAGTAGTGTTCAGTTTTGGGCTGCTCACTACAAGACAGACATTAAGGTGCTGGATCTTCTCCAGAGAAAGGCAACAAAGCTGGGGAAGAGCCTGGAGAACAGGTCTTGTGAGGAGCAGCCGAGGAACCTGCAGTTGTTTAATCTGGAAAATAGGAGGCTGAGGGGAGACCTCCTCACTCTCAACAGCTCCCTGATAGGAGCTTGGAGAGAGGTGGAGATTGGTATTTTCTCCCTAGTAACAAGTGATAGGATGAGAGGGAATGGCTTCAAGTTGCACCAGGGGAGGTTTAGCTTGGCTCTTAAAAAAAGCTTTTTCTCTAAAGAGGGTTCTCAATCCTTGAAACGACTGCTCAGAGAGGTGGTTGAATCCCTGTCCCTGGAGATGCTTAAGTAGAGATGTGGTGCTGAGGGACATGGTTTAGCACAAGACTTGGTGGAGTTGGATAATGGTTGGACTTGATGATCTTAAAGGTCTTCTCCAAGCAAACCAATTTTATGATCTTAGTGAACTATTCAGTTGTTTTGCTCATTAGCTTTCCTGCAAACATTTGTCTTAGTTTTTGCTGAAATTTTAACTTGTTTTACATTTGGTGTTTTTAAACTTTTGGTGGTCATCTCATGGGATGACTCAAGAAAGACATCTGGGTGCTTTAGGACTTCTGGGAAGTGCAACAAAGCTGGTGAAGGTTATTGAGAAAAAATCTTACGAGGAGTGGATGAGGGAGCTGGGGTTTGTTTTGCCTGGAGAAAAGGAGGCTAAAGGGAAGGTGTAGGGAGGTGGCTGTTGGTCTCATAAGTCACAACTGATAGGACAGGAGAAAATGATACCAAGTTATGCCAGGGGAGGTTTAGATTATACATTATAAAAAATTTCTGGATCAGAAGGGTTATTAAAGACTGGCATAGGATGCCCAGGGAAGTGGTTGAATCCTCTTTTCTGGATGCATGTGAAATCCATCTAGATACAGTGCTCAAGGATATGGTGTAGTCGTGGCCCTGGTAGAGTTAAGTTGTGGTGGGACTTGATGATCTTAGAGGTCTTTTCCAGCCACAGTGATTCTGTTACACGTGTTTTAGCTTTTGAAGACATTATATTCCTTGTTCCTGTGATACTTTATCCTAAATTTCCTCTAAGATGTGGTTTCTTTGGATTTTTGGTGGTTTGGGGTTTATTTGTGGTTTGTTTGTTTGTTGGTTTTTTGGGGTGGATTGGTTGTATGATTTTTCTTTCTTTTGTATTCAGGTAATTCTGAACTGTTCAGCCTTGCAGAGTTTACTGCACTTGCTAAGCAGCCCAAAAGAATCTATCAAAAAAGAAGCATGCTGGACAATATCAAACATAACAGCTGGAAACAGAGCCCAAATCCAGGTAAACTTTTCAATTGTGATAGAAGTCTTTGTCTTGCAAACTAGAAGAAACACACATCAGCAATACAGAGGGTTTTGTGTATAAAGTACATGTATGTCTGTACACACGTTTACAGATATGTAGTTACATACCAGCAAAAGTTTGTTATAGATACTCTGTGTAATGAGAATGTTTCAGTGGCCCAGTCTCATAGTCAAATTACTTGATTTTATAATCATCAGTAGATTATAAGGGGAGGAAAGGTGGTCATACTAGAGAATGACAAAATGAGCCTAAGCTCAAGAAAAGTTGCCTTTAATAATTTGATATGTGGCTTTGACAGTCGCTAAGATAGATGAATCCTCAAGTATGAAAAGAATAAACTACCAACGTTGAGAACCAAATACCTTTACATGTTTCTTGTTTTCACCTCCAGATACAGACCTACATTGTAAAATCATTTATACTTATTTTCTTACAATTCCTGATACAGGCAGTTGTGCTTAGCCAAATCTAAAATTACTCTTTATTAAACTGAACAGTAATGAAGGATAAAGGTTGGAACAGATGATCTTTGGGGTCCCTTCCAACCTGACATTCTGTGATTCTGTGGAATCTAACGTGTTGCATTGGAATTCATCTTTTCTGACTATATCAAATTTAGTAGTCTCTTTGTGTGAAGTGATAGCGCACAAAAGCAAAATGAAGTTTCATTCCCTTATGTCAGTCTTTACAATTAGGCTTCTGAAAGGCTACATCTTTGAGTCTGCAATTAGTGTTAGCTATCATGAAGTATTCCCAAGACTTATCTCCAGATGTTCTAAATGAGAGATTGACCATATGTTCCCCAAAGAAAAAAATGGTTTTTTTAATTCTTTAGCTAGATAAAGGTGGGCCTGCCAAGTATATTTTGTTTTCCTTGGATATGGAGTTTTTTCAGAACAGCTATACTAGGGGAATTTGTTGCTTGGCCTCTGGGGACACTGCCTTATTCCTCTTTGTTTTCAGAAATTGTGGAAAAAGAGATCGTAGTGAATCCAGGCTGTATCTGATAAATATACAAGGTTCATGAGGGCAGTTGAATGAAAATGTCTTTATGTAAATGGCTGAGAGGAGGCATTCTCTCTCTCTACAGCTATCTGAAAGGAGATTGTAGAGGTGGGTGTTAGTCTCTTCTCTCCCTAGTAACAAGTGATAGGATGAGAGGAAATGGACTAAAGTTGCACCAGGGGAGGTTTAGATTGGATGTGAGAAAAAAACTTCCTCACTGAAAGGATTCTCAAACCCTGGAATAGGCCTCTGCTGGGGGGGTAGTTAAATCCCCATCCCTGGAGGTGTTTAAAAGAGGCAGAGATGTGCTGAGGCACATGGTTTTGCACCAGATTTGGCAGAGTTAGATGCTGGTTGAACTCCATGATCTTAAAGGTCTTTTCCAACTGAAATGATTCTGTGATTCTCTGACTTTTAAATCAAATGTACTTCTGAAGGTACATTTCTCCCTCACTGGGTACAGAATGTTGTGAGATGGCAAAGGATGCATGGAAGTCCAGTTGGAGATACGTGTTCTTTGAGCACCAGCAAAAGTATCTGTCTAAATAGCAGAAATATTAGGCATTAGTGATGTGGTAGAAACAATAGATGTTCGCACAGAAAGTAAACCAAGTTCTGTCGTACATTGCTGAAAGTGGCCAAGGAGTGCTGCTTTCCTCTACAGCTTTCTCCTTGGAGGGCAACCTGCTACTTGCTAGTGTTAAATCTCATGTCTCTGGATTATTCCTTCTGTATGATCAGGGCTAGCCTGAAGTGCTCAGCACTCTTGCCCCAAGGGCTGGAATTACTTTTCTTTTTTCAGAAAGCTTGTAGAAATGCTCCAAAGGTGGAAAACTGTGTAGGTCCTTGTCCGGTGTAAGGATGTAGCTAAGTTAGAAGTAGAGCTGCATCAGCAATTGTAATTGCTCTACAATTAGCAGTACAACACAGAGTTACTACTGCTTGTACGAAGGTAAAAGTGGTTTTGCCTTTGTTTTTCTTGCCTTGAAGAATCTTTAGACTGCTTTATCCATGTTGCTACTATGGGGATGAGCAGTATTTTCTCTACAGAAAGCCATTGCTGCATTTCCTGGAAAATCTCAAGCTTATTTTCTGGGAAACAGTTCAGCCCAGTACATTCTCTTAACTTTGTGAAGTTTTACCATGTCTATCACAGAGTTGCTTCAGGATCCACAGCAGTGTTGCAGACTTAAGAAGGATAAGAGCTGGAGAAAATCAGGTATCCCTACAAGTCGTTCTATAAAGAAATAATTATCAGAAGTCACAATAGAAAGTAGAGTTCATTAGAGCACTTTTTCAAAAGTTCAGAGACTCTGTTTTCTTATCTTGACCTACCGAAGATACTATTGTCAGGAGTCCTAGCGGTAACTTAAACTCTGGTGCACCTAAAGCTATTTCAGTAGTGTATTCACTTCTGTAACTTCTACGTAGGTGCTATGTTCTGTTCAAGTGAAGGAGTAAGTGTCCTGGTTTGTGCAGTGTTCTTACACGTGATAGCGACTACATAGACATGGAAAAGGCTTTAGCTGTAGTCGTAACTGTATCCTTGCTATTCCTCNTTAGCTCAAACCAGCACACCTCTAAATGGTCATGACATCTTTATTTGAAAACAAGTAAGGAAAAAATAATCTCTTTGGTTAAAGCTGGATTTGCCTAATGTAGCTAAAGAAAATTGTTAGGTACATATACTTGTGTGTGTTTTTTTAAAGATTTTGGTGGGTTTCATCACCAGATCAACTACCGTTCACGGCTTAGATTGCTTTGTGATATGGAGAGGTGAGGTGGCAAGGCTTGGAAAGAGAAATTAATGCTGTAAGCATTAATTAATTAATTAATTAATATTGCCCCTTCATTTCTGGCAGGTGATTCTTTAGAAGTACAAAAAAATGCATGGAAAGATACTTGTGTTCTCATAGGTAGAAGCTTGCTTTCTCAGGATTTCTGCTCGAAGAAGAAAACACTGTTAACCAAATCACCAAAATGTGTTCAATTGTTACAGAATCCAGCTTAAGGCAGCTGCCTTAGGATATGTCACAGACAAGACTGGAAGCATGGTGATGCATTGCCCATGTCATGGGTTATAAAAGTGAGAAGCAGCCTCTCAAAAGTGAAAGTTCTTGTTCATTTAAGAATCAGGCTCTATTCATACTAAGTGAGCTGCCTTCAGATGTGGAGCATGCACGTGCTACATAGTGAAACACTGACTGCCCTAAGGGCATTTCCAATTTAATGTACACTTGGAGATTTAAAAAAAATCACGTTTCTGATTCTGAGCAGGAGATAACTGTCCAGGTAATGAGGACGTTTTGCAAATCATGTGTGTCATGAGGCTTAGGTTTCTGGAACTCCAGAAGGAGGCTCTTTGGAAGAAAGTTGTGATGTAAAGGATATTGCACAATATTTACAACCTGCTTGATGAGAGATCTCAAAGCGATTATTTATTGGAAATAAAATTGGCAATTGCTGGTGTAATTGCAATGATTATCTCATGTTGAAAGGAAAGTCTCTTTACGCATTTAACAAATTTCAGAAGGGCTGTAATTCTTTAGTTTCTAGTCTCAATCTAGAGAATGTTGTGTGAGATGCAAGGTGTGTTGAAACCTCCTTTCAGCTCCAGAGCTGATAGGTCTGCTTTTCTCAGAAAATGCTTTCTCTGACGTACTGCTTCAGTTGGTTTTCCGTGCAGAAGGAATTCTAAAGTACTAGATACAGATCTAAAGTAAATTGTTTCTCCTTTCTCTTCAGTCCCTGCTCAGTAGTTCCTCTTAGAGGCCATAGACTGTAGCAAGATGTGTTCTAGTCTCTGTGATATTAACTGGATTTTCAACATGAGCAATCTTTAGCCAGAAAGCAGATAAGTTAAATGGCTGCCTGGCATATTAAAAAAAACCAAAGCAACATTACTGCAAGTTAGCAACTGGTCTAACTAATGAGTTGTTGCTCCAGAGCAGCTGGGATGTTATAATACTGTAGAATCATAGAATTCTTTCGGTTGGAAAACACCTCTCAAGGTCATCAACTCCAGCCATTATCTAACTCCACGAAGTCTGGTGCTAAACTATGCCCCTCGGCATCGCATCTCTGCATCTTTGGAACACCTCTAGGGATGGGGATGTTTGAGGACCTTTCAGTCAAGAAGTTTCTTCTAATATGCAACTTAAACTGTCCTGGTGCAACTTCAGGCCATTTCATCTCGTTCTCTCTCTCGTTACTAGGGAGAGGAGAGCTACTCCCACCTAGCTCCAGCCTCTTTTCAGGGAGCTGTAGAGAATAAGAAGGGCTCCCCTCAGCCGCCTCTTCTCCAAACTAAATAACCCCAGTTCCCTCAGACACTCTTTACAAGACATGTTCTTCAGACACTTCACCAGCTTCTTTGCCCTTTCTCTGGATGTGTTCCAACACCTCAGTATCTTTCTTGTAGTGAGGGCCCAAACATTGAACACTACTCAAGGGCTTGAGTAGTGTTCAAACCATAATCTAACAATCCCTTCTGCACACCAAGAAGAAAAATGAAGTATTTTGGTAAATCAAAGAGGTAACCAATATTAACAGACAGAGCTATATTTAGTGTTGTCAAAGATTGCATTGGGTTACACTCCTTCTATCCATCCACCAACCCACTCTGAAGTATAGAAATGTAAAGCTAGCGGGAAGGACTTCTCTGTTCATTTCCACTTTCATACTGCCTGTAATGTTGTTTGGTAGCACACTCCAAAGGCTTTCTCTGCCCTTCCTGAAATGTAAGGCAGCAGCCTGTCTATCACCATTAGATTTGCACTTAAACACAACCAAGTTAACTCTAGTGTTAAGGCACTATTTTAATGTGTAAAATGTGTGAAAGAGCTGAACTAACTTATATAGCTCCTATTAAAGCACAGGAGGTTTGGGGATTTTTTTTTTTTTTCCACCCCTACCGAAGGTGGAAGTGAAAGCCTTTCAGAGTGTGTTATCAGCAGTGCCTAGGCAGCAGAAAAGTGTGGTGGAACCAGTAGTCATTCCCCTCTTTATTTCTATGCTTTTAAGATGTGGGTTGGATGTGTATATCCTGATGCAGTCGTGATTGTCACTAAGTATAGTTTTTGTTTGTTAATTTCCTAGTTTGTATACAGCTTTGCTGTACTTCAGTGGATAGCTTCCCCAGTCAGGGAGAAGGGGAACTACATCTTCCTGGGAGTCAGAAGGAGAACTGCACAACTGGAGCTAAATCCTGACTGTCGACCCTTCTGAAGGGTATGAAAGGCTATCCCATACCTCAGAACATGTTCTGTGTCTAACTTCGCATCGCAAGCCGTTGAAAAGCTATGAAAGGCAGTGCATCAGACACACTCTTCCATGTCTGACAGTGAAGACATCATAGGAGTTCTCTCCTGTTGACAGGTTAAGAAACTTACCACTTCTTTCCTAATACGCCTTAAATTCTCACAAGAACATCTGGAAGCCAGAGTGGGGCTAGGCATGGTAGCAAAAGGATCCGTGTCATGTTTTTCCTCTAGGGTTTCCTGTCCTTGCTGCAATATAATGTGGGCAAGTGCAGCAAATGATACATTGCTGGTCAGTTTTAAAAAACCTGGATTGAAACACATTCTTATGAATTGCGGTAAAGATGCAAGCTAAAAAGTCTCAGAGGCTCATCTCCAAAAAATCCATAGTAATGCTGGGCATGTGGGAAAGGAATGACATGATTGATGCTGTTATGGTTTACACAGGCCTGCTGTGTATAAGATTACTTAAACAGAAAGTGAGTTTGCTTTATACCATAGTTTACATGAGCAGTCTAAAATCTTTCCATGCTTTTTGTGGTGGCAAAAAGACTTCTACATGTTGTGCATCTTGTACATCATGCCACACTGAGAGTACCAGAGCTAGAATACCTTTAGTTCATTTATTGTTCCTGAAAACCTCAGCAGTGAACCACAGAGATGCTAAGGGGACTAGAACATCTACCTTTACAAGGAAAGACTGAAAGAGCTGGGACTTTTTAGCCTACAGAAGAGGAGACTGAGGCGGAATCTCATTAATATTTATCAATATGTAAAGGGTGAGTGTCAGGAGGTTGGAGCCAGAGTCTTCCCAGTGATTCCCAAGGGACAGAGGGCACAAACTGGAACACGGGAGCTTCCATGTAAACATAAGGAAATACTTCTTCTCTTTGAGGGTGGCAGAGCAGTGGATCAGGCTGTCCAGAGATACTGTGGAGTGCATTCCAAGCCTATGGATGCATTCCAAGCCTGCCTAGGTTTACTTGCGTGGTTTACTCTAGGTAATCCTACAGGGGAGTTGGACTAGGTGGTCTTCAGAGATCTCTTCCAACCCTACCATTCTCTGACAGTCAGTCTCTTCTCCCTAGTAGCAGGTGATAGGACAAGGGAACATGGCCTCAAGTTGCACTGTTGGAAGTTTAGATTGGCTGTTAGAAGAAACTATTACTGGAAGAGTTATCAAAACACTTGAATAGATTCCCCAGGAAGGCATTTGAATCCTCCTCCCTGGAGATAGGTAAAAGATGCAGAGATGTGGTGCTGAGTGACATGGTTTAGCACCAGGTTTGGCAGGGTTAGAGAATGGTTGGACTCAAAAGTCTTTTCCAACTGAACCAATTTTGTAATTTGAGTTCTCTATTGGTATCTTTTTTTTTTTTGGTAGCACAGACCCCCCCAAACTGGAGATACCTCAAAGTTTCTGTTCATTATGTTGCAGGTTCTTCCTGGCAACAGTAGCCACCTTGTTGAAACTGGCTAGAAGTTTACTTTACTTTATTCACAGTTTCTAGTAGGTAGACTTTGGTGTCTGTGACATAGCGTCCATTAGAACTAAGATCTGAAGCCTTCCTGGCTCTTGGATGGCAGTGCCTGTCATCAGCTTTGTCTCAGAAATGTGTGCTTGATTATTTTAAAAGCAGTTGTAAATTGAATCAATGAACAAGGTAACTGGAACACAACTGCTGAGAAGCCTCTAAACTGAAATTTTCAGCCAGGAGGAGGAGATCTTAGCAGTAGGGCTGTATTCACAGCTGCCAGCTTGGGTGGTGGCTGTAATTTTGATTTGTTAAAGATAATGAAAGAGCTTGCAGGAGCAGGAAAGCACTCATGCTGTAAGACTCAGCTGCTTTCGCATTTAGGCGATGAGTCATGTGTAGACATGATGCCAGTAGTAAATGTGTGTGTGTATTTTTGCACCCTACAACAGTTTTTCTGAGTTTTTTGTTTTGTTTGTTTGTTTTATTGGTAGAAAACCCAAAGGAGGATTTGCAAATTTGCTTGGTATTTAGCAGCTTAAAATAGTAATTTAAAATACTGCTGCTGAATATCTGCTCCATAACAGTGACCACAGTGTATCCAGATTCAACATCATTGGAGATGTAATACAGCTTGGAAAAATTAGCTTTATCTAGATTGACTCTTTAAAAATCAAATGCTGTGTAGTGAAGATTGATTAATATAAATAAAGAGGATAGAATGTTTCCAAGAGGCAGGGAATCCCTGTGGGTGGCCACAGCACAGGGATACCATCTATTTGAATAAAATAAAACACATAACTTGTAGACATGGCTCTTCAAGACATGGTTTAGTGGGCATGGTGGTGTGGAGTTAATGATTGGAGTTGATGATCTCAGAGATGTTTTTCAACCAATACAATTCTGTGATTCAGAGTCACAAGGGAAAGGATAAAAAGACCAAAATGGGAATTCTTACTCTTGTTCTAATATAAATCTTTAATATTGCTTTGTGTGTAGATCCACCTAGAGAGGATATGACAGGACAAAGGTGGTAAGGAGGGACCCTAAAATGTCAGATGGATTCCCTATGAGGAGCACCTTCATAGACTATGAGACAAGTGGCATCTGAGAGGGTGAATGAGGAAAGATTCTTTGGTTTTTAACCAAGGTCCTTAAAGGAGGAGACATTAGAGCAATTACTAGGTGCTGTAGTTGGGATGGATGAGCACATATCTTCGTGTACAGATGTAGTCTGACTGGAGTGCTGTCATCAATGGCTACGGACTCTTCAGGAGAGACAGGCAAGGGAGAAGGGGTGGAGGAGTGGCTCTGGATGTCATGGAAGTAGAGATTAAGAATGATCAGGTTGAGTCCCTATGGGTAGGAATTAGGGGGAAGACCAACAAGGTTGGCATCCTGGTTGGAGTCTGTTACAGTCCACCCAACCAGGAAGAAGAGGTTGATTTATGCTTTAAGCAGCTGGAGGCTGCCTCAAGGTCGCTTACCCTTGTTCTTCTGGGCGACATTAACCTGCCAGACATCTGCTGGGACTCTTAACACTGCAGAGAAGGGGCAGTCTAGAAGGTTCCTAGCGTGTATGTAGGACAGCTTCTTATCTCAGCTGTTACGTGAGCCTACCAGGGGTGCAGCCCTGCTTGACCTGCTGCTCAAACATAGAAGGGCTGGTGGGAGATGTGGTGGTCAGAGGCTGCCTGGGCTCCAGTGACCATGAAGTTAGAGAATTTTCAATATACAGTGAAACCAGGAGGGGCATCAACAGAACCTCCACACTGGACTCCCAAAGGGCAGACTTTGGCTTCNGGGAATATAGTAACAAAAGATGAGGAAAAGGCAGAGGCACTTAACACCTTCTTTGCCTCAGTCTTCAATAGTGGGACAGGTCGTCTCTAGGACAAGTGGCCTCCTGAACTGGCAGGTGAAGCCAGGGACCAGTATAGTCCCCCTGTAATCCAGGAGGAAGCAGTAAGGGACCTGCTGAGCCACTTGGATCGTTGCAAGTCCACAGGACCAGATGTGATCCATCCTGGGGTGCGGAGAGAGCTGGCAGATGAGTTGGCCAAGCTGCTCTCCATCATTTATCAACAGTCCTGGCTCACTGGACAGGTGCCCAAAGACTGGAAGCTGCCAATGTGATGCCATCCACATGAAGGGCAGGAAGGGGGGAACCAGGAAATTCCAGAC
>WBNM01033713.1:0-31387 GCA_013399055.1 Ramphastos sulfuratus | reverse complement strand
AACTTCCTCCTAACATCCAGTTTCAATCTCCCCTCTGCCAGTTCAAACCCATTGCCCCTTGTCCTGGCATTGCAAGACCTTGTCAATAGTCCCTCCCCAGCCTTCCTGTAGCCCCCTTCAGATACTGGAAGGCAACTCTAAGGTCTCCTGGAAACCTTCTCTTCTCCAGGCTGCAGAGCCCCAACTCTCTCAGCCTGTCTTCACAGCAGAGCTGCTGCAGCCCTCTCAGCATCTTCGTGGCCTCCTCTGGACCCGCTCCAACAGTTCCATGTCCTTCCTGTGCTGGGGGCTCCAGAACTGCACACAGGACTGCAGCTGGGGTCTGAGGAGAGCAGAGCAAAGGAGCAGAATCCCCTCCCTTGCCCTGCTGCCCACACTGCTCTTGCTGTAGCCCAGCACGCAGTTGCTGTCTGGGCTGCACTCACACTGCAGCCTCATGTTGAGCTTTTCATTTATCTCTCTACATGTTTATGCAGTATTAGTTTTCACAGGAGAGAAGTCCAGAAAGTGCTGGCTTTTCAGTCTGCCTGCTAAATTTATCAGCCAGAAAGATGAAGGTGAAAAAAAGACACCCCTTCCATGTAAGGCCAAGCTGTGAATGATACCCAAGCTGATAAGGAAGAGATGGCACACCAATGAGTTTCTTCTGCCTAGTTTTCTCTATCTCCAATAAGCTGTTTTAAACACCAGGTTTGTGTATTGATGAGCTATAAAACCCCCTGTATCACTTCTCTCTTAGCTACCTGCAGGTGCAAGTTCTGTAGAGCTGCACAACCATGAGCCATTAATAAGCAAAAGGAATGGCAGAGCCTGACTGTCCTCCCCATGTGGCTGAACTTCAGCATTTTGAATCTTGTCCTTGTAGGCTTGCTTTCACTGCTTACTGCATTTATTCCTCTCCTTGGAAAGTGTGAGCAAGACCTAGCTCTGCTTTGAGAGCCTGAGTCAGATCAATACCATGACACCTGGAGCATTCAGTCCTGTACCAGCATTCCCACGGATGAGTGCTTTTGTGAAAGCAAACATAACACTTGTTCTAGGTCACTGGACGTGTAGCAAACAAATCTGATCCAGGCTGAGTTTTCTGGACGTGTTGCTCATCCCCATGAGAGGTGCAGAATAATCTGGTTGCATTATATTGACCTTCAGTTAAAGGGGTAAGTGCTTGCTCTCAGCTCTCTCCAGCTATACTTAGCCTGGTGGAAATTTTCATATGTACCAAGGTTTTTTTTTTCTTTTTTTTGCAATGCTATTAAAAAAAAATAATATCTGGGGACTGCTGGGTACATTATTACCCACTTGATCTTTGGTATTTGCTGTGAACTGGGAAAATGCTTGTTTCTTATGGAGCCATTCTCCACGCTGTCAAAGAGATGGATTTGAGATGATAGAACTAGGAGCTCAGCAATAATTCTGCTCAGCTTGAAGAGGGGAAAGGAAAAAAAAAGATGTGTTGAGGGAAAAAAAAGTCTCAGAGTGTTTCCCAGGAAATGTTCACAGGGTGTTTGGGGTTAGAAAGGATCTCTAGAGGTCGAGTCCAACCCCCCTGCCAGAGCAGTACCATAGAATCAAGCCACAGGAACACATCCAGACAGGGCTGGAAAGGCTCCAGAGAAGACGACTGCACAATCTTTCTGGGCAGCCTGTGCCTGTGCTCTGGGACCCTTACAGCAAAGAAGTTCTTGCTGATGTTGAGGTGGAACTTCCTCTATTGTAGTTTAAACTTATTACCCCTTGTCCTATCATAGGGTGCAACTGAGAAGAGTTTGTTCTGTTCCTCTTGTCCCTCCAGCACTCAGGTATTTATAAACATTGATCAGAGCCCCTCTGAGTCTTCTTCTCTGCAGGTTAAACAGCCCCAGGGCTCTCAGCCTCTCCTCATCAGGCAGTGCTCCAACCCCTTCAGCATCTTTGCAGCCCTCCCTTGGACTCTCTCAAGCAGATCCCTGTCCCTGCTGAACTGGGGAGCCCAGAACTGGATGCAGTATTCCAGGTGGGGCCTCACTAGGGCAAAGCAGAGGGGAAGGAGAACCTCCCTGGATCTGCTGGACACACTCCTCTTAATGCCCCCCCCGGCTCCTATTGGCCTTCTTGGTCACCAGGGCACATTACTGTGCCATGGATGTTATCCACCAGCACTCCCAGGTCCCTCTCCACAGGGCTGCTCTCCAGCAGATCACCTCCCAACCTGTACTGCTGCAGTTTATTGTTCCTTCCCAGGTGCAGGATTGTGCACTTGTCCTTGTTGAAGGTCATTTGGTTCCTCTTTGCTCAGCTCTCCAGACTGTCCAAGTCTTGCTGAATAGCTGCATGGCCTTCAGGTATGTCAGCCAAGCCTCCTGTTGATGTTTAATTATAACAAAAAACTGTCTCTTCTGAATTCATGGGGAAGTTTGAAGAGGAGTGGGAGCTTCATCAAGGGGAAAAAAAACTTAACCCAGCATTTAATTTACATTGACAATTTATTTAACAATTCAGCCATAATAATAGTCTGGAATGTGCTGTTAGGTTATGTTATGCCAAATCATATTTTAGGCAAAAAACCTCTTAAGTAAACAGGGCTTTGTTGTCTCAATCTCTCTGTTCTGCTTATTTCTCTCTAGGTCATACTTGAACTAACCATAAAGCATTTTTTATTCAGTTATCAGCTTGCAGTGTTTGAGGGGGAAAAAATTCATTTTNCCCACCCAGCCTGGAGCTGTGCTTGGGATTGTCATCTGTTTCCTAAAGGAATGTTATACAGATGATCTATTTTGTGGCATATCTGAGAATGTTATCTCTTTAGAATTAAGCGAGAACTGAATTTCAAAATGTCAAAAATCTTATGCTGACCAAAATTTCTCCATGTCAGCCATCTCTGTTCAGTATGTATCACCTGACTCTTTTTTGTTTTTTTTTTTTCCCCAGCCAAACAGCCTTCATTGCAATCCGAGGTCCTCACGCAAACAGGCTACTTGTCAGCAGCTGCAGCAGGTAGGAGCCGACAAGGTAAGAGACAGAGGAGTGATCATGCTCTCCAAAACCACAATAGTGACATCTGCAGACACTTCTGCATGTAAAACTCCTGTGCTGGGGATTAAGAAGTATAATCTTCACATTTTGTGCAAACAGAGAGCTGCCCTCTCATACAGTTCCTGCTTGATATGCAGCCTCTGTTCTTCGTGATAACAGAGACTGCACTGCCCAGAAAGACAAAAAATGCACCTGAAACAGAATCCATCTTCACAAGCTGAATGTTAGAAATGGTCTTGGGTCAGTGGCAGAGCCTGGAGCAATGAGTGTGGGATCATTCCCTTTAGGCAAGTTTGTTTTCTTCCCCTAGCCAAGCATGCCAAAACACCGTAGTAGCCGGTAGGAAATCAAGGAAACAACACAAAGCAGATAGCTTACAGGAAAAGCTGATGAAATAATGGATATTGAAAATGAAATTAATCTAATAAGGTGCTTTGGATGAGCATAGGTCAGCACTACTAACCCCATTATAAATGATCACCAATAAATCAGCTGGTTTATGCTGGGTTCCTTTATTTTTGTTTGGATAAATGCTCTAATTTCACTGATGAAAATATTTAACCAAAACACAACGGGGACTGCATGCCTAATGCTTCCTATCTGAAGAAGAGCTTTGATAAATGAGGCCCTGCATCTTTTATTTAGTGTCTTCAGGTGGTAAATTAACTACAAGAGGGCTTCCCTATTGTTCCCTGAAAGCTGTAAAAGCAGAGGGAGAATTAAAAGCAAAACACTCATTTAGATGTGAGTGTAAAGGCTAAAGAGGCCCAAGAGAGCATATCCTTGGTGCACAAAACCATTCACATGAAGGTAGAACTTCAGAGAAATTCCCTTTCAGATGTAGATGGTCTACAGCTACCTTAAATCTACCTTACAACTTCCTTGCAAAGAGAGGCTGAGGGAGCTGGGGCTCTGCTGCTTGGAGAAGAGGAGACAAAGAGCTGACCTCATCCATGTTGATAAAGATGTAAAAGGTGAGGGCTGGGCAGATGGAGCCAGGCTCTGCTTGATGCTCAATGACAGGGCAAGGGGCAATGGGTGGAAGTTGAGACATAGAAAGTTTCATGTAAGCATAAGAGGTTTTTTTTTTCTATGTGAGGGCAACAGAAGACTAGAACAAGCTGTTCAGGGGGTTTGTGGAGTCTCCCTCTCTAGGGATATCCAGACCTGCCTGGATGTGTTCCTCTGTGATATGGTTTAGGTGATCCTGCTCTGGCAAAGGGGTTGGACTGGGTGAGTTTTGAGGTCCCTTCCAGCCCCTGACATTCTGTGATTTAAATATATGAACAAACTCCTTTATAAATAGTTTAGTGCAATGCACTAATGATGGGAATTAACCTAGTGACCTTCTGATAGAAACTCTTTGTCAAGCAGCTAAACCCAGAACACTTTCACTTTATTCTTGAAACAAGTGAAGCTAGGAATGAAGTTGGGGACTTTTCTGGCTGTCAACCTTGCTACCAGATCATCACCTGATGGAGAGGAACCTTCCCACTTGAAGTCACTGCTGGCTGACAATTGCAGCAACACAGATTTGTGTTAAGGTAGGTTTTGTGATATATGCTGGACAAGAACAAAGAGTAAGAATTTTTTTTTTTTTTGCTCTGCCTTCTGTTCATTTTTTTTCCACTTGGCTCTTGTTCTTGACAGCTGTGTGAGAAGGGGCTTCCAGGAGGAAATCAACAGCTACACAGAAACCAAGATGCAGCCTGGCTGGGTGATGGATAGGTGAACACATAAGGATCACCAGCAACGCACAGCAAGGAAAATGTGGAAGGTAGAAGCTGTGTGAAAACATTTTCAGAGTGTGTGGGAGATGATCAGAGAGACTGCTAAGGTCTGGTTTCCTGCAGTTTGTAGCTGAGTCCTCATCACAGCAGCATGTGTGCTCTTTTTAGGGATGTTTAGTCTTAAGGAGACTGAGAGGGGGGGTCTTATTAACATTTACAAATGTCTGAAAGGCAGGTGCCAAGAAGGAGGCAGTCTCTTTCCAGTGGTACCCTGTGATAGGACAAGTGGCAATAGACACAAACTGGAACACAGGAAGCTCTACCTCAACACGAGGAAAAACTTCTTTCCTGTGAGGGAAAGCACTGGAACAGGCTGTCCAGAAAGGCTGCAGAATCTCCTTCTCTAGAGACTTCAAGACCTGTCTGGATGCATTCCTGCGTGATGTGCCCTAGGTAAACCTGCTTTGGCAGGGGAGTTGGTCTTGATGATGTCTGAAATCCTTCCTAAACTCTACCATTCCATGATCCTATGAGTGCTTGTGATCGGCACCAGGAGTCCCTCTACATGGCTTCCTCCTTTGGGGCTCACAGGAGAGCTTATTAAAGAGCCTGTCCCTCATCAAGAAGCAGTCAGGGGACAGCTCTGCTCAGGTGTATTGTCATGCAATCCATAGCATCCCTATTCCTTTGTCAAACACCCACATTGCCCAGTGCCTTCAGTTTGCTGAAAGGANGGAGAGCAGAGCAAAAGGGCATAATCCCCTGCCTTGCCCTGCTGCCCACACTGCTCTTGCTGCAGCCCAGCACTCAGTTGCTGTCTGGGCTGCATTCACACTGCAGCCTCATGTTGAGCTTTTCATCAACCCAGATCTCCTTTTGGGAAAGTGGAACTGAAAAATTATGTGACAGACAAAGAAACAGAGCAGGAGAGTGCAGATGGGACCGAAGTGGTAGGGGAAGACAAAAATACCAAAGTTACAGAAAGAGAGACAATGCCAAGGCCTGGGAGAGTCAGACCATCTGGTCCTGTTGCAGCATCTCTGTGCCATCAGCTCCTCTTTTGTTTCTCTTTGTCAGCAAGAAGGGAATAAGCTGCATAAGGTGTAACACGGAGGCCCTGGTGTAAAAGAGATGATGAAGCAGGCTGTGTTAGGGCACGCTTGCTTTATTCACTCTGATGTGCAAGAGATCTCTCAGCAGTGCAGGCTGTGACAGCGATTTGCTGGCTGCAGGTTTTTCTCTGCGGCAAGAGCTGTTCGCAGCCTCTTCTGCTCGTCGGTAAGGTGAGAGCTTGCGGACCGACCGCCAGTCCCTCCAGCACAGCCCTGCATGCTGACGTTTTGCATACCTGAAGTCTAGCTAAAGCTGACTCACCTTACAGTAAACGACCCAGCTGACCACCTCTCCCAGGCTGTGTGATTCAGGGAAGGCAAGCTAAAGGTTGCTCCCAGGGAGCAGGGCAGTTCAGAGAGTTCATAACACAATACAGAGCCTTTCGCTCCTGGGCCGCCCATCTCAGTCCAAAGTGACAGAAAGAATTATGTTTGTGTGGCCTGTGTGCTAAAAAGGGGTTGTTCTACTCCACTCTGCAGTGCAGCTGACATGTTGTAGCTGTAGCTGCAGGGAGACTAATGATCCTGTGTTCATGCCACATAAACCACCCCTAGCAACTTCTTTAGTTTCCACCAGGTCAGGACGGACACGGTTTGGCAGCCGCAGGTAGGAGCTCACAGTGCTGTTAACTCTTCTGGAGCTCCTGGGGAATAAAGAGCCAGTGTAAGTCTCGCTCAATCTGGCACCTTTAATGGGCACTAAATTGCCTTAGAATGGATGGTGAGAGAAACATTTGGGAAGCATATAGCAGACCCAAAATGATCTCCATGCCCTGCAACTGGAGTTTCAACGTTTACAACAGAGCAAACCTTTTGCGCGAATACAAATTTAAAGGGGAAGAAGAAGTGTGGGGAGAATTTGACGTGCAGCAAGCTGCTGTCAAGCTGATAGGAGAGGGGGAGTGCACACAGAGAGGGTGCAAGGTTAGTATGCAATGAAATGGGAAGGCTGCGTGAAGGTTATGCCACCCCTGTAAGGAGCCCTGAGTGCTTTAGCATTTTGACACGCAGCATTTTAAGTAGGAGAATGGTTAGATGACAGCCCCAATAACAAGTTATATTGTTCAGAGCAGTCAGGTGTCAGCAAAATGGATTGATTTCTATTAGAGAGCACTAAAGGAGTATTGGATTCAATTGAATGAAGTAAATGTGCTGTAATATCTCTCTGAAGTTTCTTGCATTTTCCTGTAGTGGTACCTGAGAGAAATAAAAATGTATGTGTAAATACAGATATTAAAGAATTAGCAGACTACAGATACTGGAAAAATTCCTGTCTGGGAAGCCCTGTGGGAGCTGTGTTCCTGTTTACTGTTTGCAAGCCTTCTGGACAGAATGCAGATTTCTACAACTATGATTAAAATAGTGTTTTCCAAAAGGCTCAAGGAAAGATTCTGCTGCCACAGAGAATGCAGCTCTTTGTTAGGCTGCCTTTAACCATGTCAAGGCACTAGAAACAAAGTGGATTAGATTAAGTCAGCAAGGTTAGCTTAAATGCAATTGGTTTGGGTTTTGTTTTTTTGTTGTTGTTGGGATTTTTTTGGGTTGGTTTTATTTTTAGTTCTACTAATGTGAATTTGCTTTCATAGAATAGGAAGATATTTGGGTCTTCTTAGCCAAGGCTTCTAAAATAGCAAGACCTACATGATCTTGAGGATGAGAGCTCTGCAGGAACTGTGTNTGACCTGTACTAGTGGGAGGTGTCCCTGCCTATAACAGGGGGTTGGAATTAGATGATCCTTGAGGTCCATTCCAACCTTACCATTCTATGAAATGGACAAGCAATTCCTTTCCCCATACGAGTAGTTTGCTGCAATCATCAAATTCTGCTGGTGACACAGACCTAGATGAGTTCTTCTTGCTCTAATATTTGGTTCATGCTTGTTTAAAATCTACTGAATTGGCAGTGAAGATTTCTCTTCATACTTTATGATAATGCATTGGTACCCTAATAGTTTAACTCTGAACAGTCATCTAAACAAGCCCCTTTCAGTCATGCAGCCAGTATGTTTTGTAGGCAAAAGTTAATTAAACCATAGGAGAAATTTAAGCTTGGTTGTGTTTTGGTTTTTTTAAACACTCAAACATCTTACAGGCAAAATCATAAAATCTCCAGTGTGCACTCTGGTACTTCAGGAGCCTGATCTGCCTTCCTCTTGTGTGCCTTGCACTTACCAAAAGTTCTTTGTTTAGACAGCATTTCCATTTCTATACCTTCCTTTGGGCTAGCTTTTCCCCACGTTATCTCTAGCATTATACCAAAGTCATCATTAAGCATTAAAATATTTGTCTTAAGGCTGCTTCAGATTAGGAGCTGTTACTGCTAGTGTCTCAGTTTGCTCTAGTAGGATATCCACAGCAGGTTAAACTTGGAAGCAAAGCTGCAGTCTATCAGGATTCAAGGATGTGATGGAAATTCACTCCCAAGGAAATTCTGCAGTCAGTGGTGATCATGAGGAAGAGCTGAGTTTCAACTGCAGTAGGTTTGACCTTGAACTCAGTAGCAGAGAAATTTCCATCCTTGCAGGCATCCATTGGTGGATGCAAAGGATCAGAATGATAAATTGTATAATCTTGATTTTACAGGTGCAAGGGACTGCAAAATACTATAACCTTTGCCTCAGCAGGACAAAAAGCAGACCCAGAACCCTGTGGAGAAGCACCAGCAATGGAAACGATTGTTTTTGCATCTCTTGGCCTGAGCAGGAAATTTACTTTCTGTGGTTGGGGTAATTACAGAACAGAATAAGAGCAATGAGATATGACAAAAATTGAAAACCAGGGCTTGCTATAGGAACTTCTGGGTGTATTGTGACCCATATGCAGATACAGAATCACAGAACCTCAGAAGTTGGAAGGGACCTCTAGAGATAAAGCCCAACCCCCTAGCCAAAGCAGGATCCCCTAGGGTAGTTGGCACAGGAATGCATCCAGCTGATGCACAGACCCTCAAAGATGGGCTGGGTACCCACAGTGTGTTCAGCTTTCCCAGCAGGACACAGTTACTTCCCTTGAGCTAGGGCTTGTGTGGGAGTGGGTTTTCAATCCATTTCTTACTGGGAAGCAAAGTGGTGCCTTATGTGGATAGTCTGGACCTTGCTAAGTAAAGAAGTCCTTATTTGTGTCTTTTTTCTGCTCCTTTTCAGACTTGACAGCTGAGATATTTTTATTGCTGGTTCTTGTTCCTTAGTACTTCTGGTGTGAAGATCAAAGGTAAATTGCCTCCTTGTTTTGCTTCTCTTGGTGGTTTCCAGCATTTGACTATGCTGCTGTTAGCCAAATCACCATTTTTTGTTATGCCACTGTGGCACAGATTCATAGAATGGTAAGGTTGGAAGGGACCTCAAAGATCATCTAATTCCAACCCTCTGCCATAGGTAGGGAGGCCTCCCACTAGTACAGGTCACTGAAGACATCTGTGACTTTACCTGTTTCCTGAATAGAAGAAATGGATATTTGAGGTATTGTTTTATTTTCAAGATTGATTTAAGATGTTTCTCATTTATGTCACAGAAGAAGGAGGTGTTGAGAGAGAGTAAGCAGGCCAGGATGTTCTAAGGACAATACCTGTATCAGATGATAGTGGTCCACAAAGCAAATGGGATAGAAAAAGACATTAAATCAGAGAAAACAGTATCTCTGTTTTACTACTTTTGCACTTTGGAGCTTTCTTTTGTCACATTTAAGAGGAGGAAATTCTCTGTGCACATGGAAAAAGAGGAAGGAAACAGAAATGCTCATATGCAGTACTGCATTCAGATCTGGAGCCCTCAATGTAAGAACAACACAGAGCTGTGTTACAAATGATGCAAAACTAATACTTGATGTTAATTTTGATATTCAGGCAGAGGTAGTTAATAACTATGAAAATTGTTCATTAACATGAAGTCTCACCAGAAAACTTAGTTACAAGGTTTGAAATGCAGGGTTTGGAAATTTATACACACAGGGAACAGGCAAAACTGGAATACTGTAAGAGGTACCCAACAAAGGCAAACATTATACTGGCAGAGAAGGTTCCTGCAGTCACTACACTGCTTGTGGTTCATTATCCTGCTTAGCCACTGGATGGATGCAGGAAGCTCCTTTTTGCTTATGGCAGAAAGCAATTAGTGATTGTAAGATGCTTGAAGTATTTACTCACAAAATACTATCAGGCAGTACCCAAAGCACAGGAGGGGTTGCTGTCGGTGGTCTCAAAGCCATTAGAGGCTTTGGAGCTTTCCCAGGCTCTTTTCTCAGGCAGCTGGAGTCTGGCACAGTCTCTGACCTGGTTCCTCTTGACTCCCCATTCAGCAGCAGCCTTGCAGAGGGGCAGGCAGGATGCAAAGCCATGTGCAGGCTTGGCACAATGTCAGGCTGGCTGTGCAGGCTGAGTGCCTGCAGGTATGGAGAGCCTGTGCCTGGTCATAGAGTTCCACACAGCTCAGGATGCAATGAGGCAGCAGGAGCACAGATACAATGGCAGAGAGCAGATACAAATGCAGAGCACAGCTTGTGCTACCTGCTCATCCTTTTTTACCAATGCAGCCCAAGATTAATGGCCCTTTGGACCTAGATTAGCCAATCAGGATGGCAGTTAGCCAAACTTGACCATATTAGGTGAAGCCATAGGCTTGCTTTACCCAAGCAAGGCAGAGCACAGCCTTGCACAAGGCAAGCTGTGTACATTGTTGACCACAGGATGCAAAATAAGTCTGGCCAAGTCAGAGTCCTCAGACTTAGTGGCTCCAGGTTCTTTGTCCTCTTTCCTGCAGTTGCTTCTCCCCAAAACGGAAGGAGGGGGAGCAGGGGAGTATGTCTGGGCAAGCCAGGGCATGTATAAGCCTATTTTGGCCTACTTAAGCCTACCATGACAAGCTGATGGAAAGGGTCTAGTAGAAGGCTGGGGAAATGATCAGAGGATTGGAGCAGCTCTGCTATGAGGACAGGCTGAGGGAGCTGAAGTCGCTCAGCCTAGAGAAGAAAGTGCTCTGGGAAGACCTAATAATGACCTTTCAGTACCTGAAGGGGCCCTATGAGAAGGCTTAAGAGAGACTGTTCACAAAGGCTTGCAGTGACAGGATGAGGGCAGTGGCTTCAAACTAGATCAGAGCAGATTTAGATTGGATGTTAGAAATATGTTCTGTACCATGAGGGTGGTGGAACACTGGAACAGGTTGCCCAAGGAGGTGGTTGAGGCCCCATCCCTGGAGATATTCAAGGTGAGGCTGGACAGCTGTGGGCAACCTGCTCTAGTTGAGAATGTCCCTGCTGAGTGCAGAGGAGGTTGGACTGGATGAAGTTTGGAGGTCCCTTCCAACCCAGACCATCCTATGATATATCATGAACACAAACATTGTTCAAGGTTTATACATTTTCCCCAAAACCATAGTGAGAAGCCCTGCAGAGGCATCTTTAGAAGCTCAGAAGTCATGTTGTATGCATCCTTCCTAGCAGAAAATTATACAAACAGTAGTGTCATGATTTTGTGGCCTTTTCCTGAATCAGCTCCAAAGTGAAACTGCAGATGCCAGAAGAGACCGATTAGTATGAATATCAACACCGTAACGCGAGATGCTCAAAATAAGCAACCAAGAAATTGCCAGAGAAAGAGCTGAACAAAAATAATGGCACAATTCAAACAGTCATTAATGCTGAAAAGCTACAGTGGGATAAAAGGGGCCATGAGCATTATGGTGCAGCTACTCGTGCAGCCTGTTTTGTAATTAAGAAGCCATTAGCAGTTTAAATGCTGAGTAGTGTCATGCTAACTCCCACATCATGTCAGTTAAAACAACATTAATATGTTTGATGCATTATGAGGTAAATCAGAGAGATCAACTGCTCGTGCCTAAGAAGATAAATTCATGCTTTTATAGGGGTGGGGGCAGATTTTCAGTAGCAGTGCTCAAAAAAAGCAGTGCCTGGCTTTCCAGTTCCCAGAGGTTTTAGAGGTTTCCAGACTGCATTGGCTTGGAAGGGACCCTCCAAGGTCATCTTGCCCAACCCTCCTGCAGTCAACAGGGACACTTCCATTATAGATTCCCAAATTGCATTGGGTTGGATAGGACCCTCCAAGGTCATCTTGCCCAACCCTCCTGCAGTCAACAGGGACACTTCCATTATAGATTCCCAAGTTGCATTGGCTTGGAAAGGACCCTCCAAGGTTGTCTTGTCCAACCCTCCTGCAGTCAACAGGGACACTTCCATTATAGATTCCCAAATTGCATTGGCTTGGAAAGGACCCTCCAAGGTCATCTTGCCCAACCCTCCTACAGTCAACAGGGACACTTCCATTATAGATTCCCAAATTGCATTGGGTTAGATAGGACCCTCCAAGGTCATCTTGCCCAACCCTCCTGCAGTCAACAGGGACACTTCCATTATAGATTCCCAAGTTGCATTGGCTTGGAAAGGACCCTCCAAGGTTGTCTTGTCCAACCCTCCTGCAGTCAACAGGGACACTTCCATTATAGATTCCCAAATTGCATTGGCTTGGAAAGGACCCTCCAAGGTTGTCTTGTCCAACCCTCCTACAGTCAACAGGGACACTTCCATTATAGATTCCCAAATTGCATTGGGTTGGATAGGACCCTCCAAGGTCAACTTGTCCAACCCTCCTGCAGCCAGCAGGGACACCTCCAACTAGAGCAGGCTGCTCAGGGCCACATCAAGTTTCTTCTTGAATGTGTCCAGGGATGGTTTGGACTGAAACTTGAGGGGAAAATAAAAAAAATCAACTCTGGGTTCTTCCATAAGCCTACTGAGAAAATTTCCAGTCATATATTTCCTTTAATAAATGTAATATGTTTTTGTGTATGGAAAAGAAAAAAAAAAGGTGGTTATATAGAGCATTTGGAGTATTAGAGGTTAAAAATGTTGTTATTCAGATGTGTGTGTGTGTGTGTGTGTGTATATATATATGCATACATACATTATCACCAAAATCATTGAGCCTCACACTTTGACAAAGTCTCCATCTGTTTCCTACTTCTTCCCACAAAAACACTCTCAATTATTAGTGTGAGAGGAAATGGAAGAAATCATGGTGCTGGTTTTAGCTGAAAAAAGTTCAACTAATTTCAAGTCTTCTGTAGAATGCCATTGGCCACAGCATTGAGGGGAGGGTTAAAATCTGTCTGTGCTCACTGGATATCCACTGTGATAAGAGTTGGAACAAACATTAGCAGAAATAAAATAGGGATGTCAGGAGGAAGTTCTTTACGGTGAGGGTGGTGAGACACTGGCACAGGTTGCCCAGGGAGATTGTGGCTGCTCCCTCCCTGGAGGTGTTCAAGACCAGGTTGGAGGAGGCCTTGAGTGCCCTGTACTAGGGGGAGGTGTCCCTGCCTATGGCAGGGGGGTGGAACTAGGGGATCCTTGAGGTCCCTTCCAACCTTACCATTCTACGATTCTGTCTAAAGATCTGTGAGGCTGAGAGGTGCAGATCCATAACAAGTCAATAAAATAGTTCAAACCCACAGAACCACAGAAACAATCAAGTTGGAAAAGACTCTCAAGATCACTAAGTCCAGCTGATAACTTTACAAGGTTCACCCTAAACCATATGATCAAAAAAAGTGTCCTTGAAATTACTTCAAAGGGTAAACCAAGTGTTTCAAGTAGAAATCAAGAAGAAAATGGGGCTCAGACTTCAATATTTTGTAATGTACTGAATCAAGAGGCTTATTTATGAGTTCTTATAATGACAGGACTTGGGGCAATGGGTTTGAACTGGCAGAGGGAAGATTTAGACTGGATGTTAGGAAGAAGTTGTTTGCAGTGAGGGTGGTGAGACACTGGCACAGGTTGCCCAGGGAGGTTGTGGCTGCTCCCTCCCTGGAGGTGTTCAAGGCCAGGTTGGAGGAGGCCTTGAGTAAGCTGTACTAGTGGGAGGTGTCCCTGCCTATGGCAGGGGGTTGGAACTAGATGATCCTTGAGGTCTCCTTCCAACCTCACCATTCTATGATTCTAAGAGGAAAATGGGGCTCAGACTTCAGTGTTTTGTAATGTACCACATGTTTCATTCAATAAATGAAACTCTCTTTCAGAGAATGGGTGAAACAGTACAGAACTCATCTATGAAAAAGCCTTTCAAAACACAGCAGCATTTCTTTAGTGGTAGCTTTTCTCATGGCTTTGGATGGGAAAGGATGACAACATTTCAGTAGTCTTAAACTGAAGATTTATCTCTCCATTTAAGCTCTCTCTTAATTACTGTATTTTCCTAACTAGCCGTTTATGTGACGGATGACTCCTTAAAGTGAATGCAACAACAGTCATGCAAGCCTGGAAATACTTTTTTTGTTTGTTTGTTTAAGGAGACCTGCCAATATTGCAGTTAGGAGTTTCAGGGATTAGTGATTAGCTGATTAATATGTACATTTAAGTTCAGAATAATAATAGCCTGTGGTATTGAGGTGCCTGGAGTTCAGTCTGTTAACCCTGGGTCTTTCAAGTTGGAGAATTGCCTAAAAGGTACCTAACTCAGCACATTGTCAATAAGGAGGTATAAGAGTTCTTTACATTGCTTGAAATGAGAGATCCATCACAGGAGAGTCGATTGTTAAGGCAAGTAGGAGAGAGTGTAATTGATTGTAAGAAAATACATATCACTGTGCCCAGGATGACTGCGCAGGAAACGCCGAATATAGGAAGCTGTTGTTGCTTTTCTCTCTGTGCCAAAGGCAACGTTTCAAAAACCCTGTGGCTTTGGGGAGTGAAAATGTGGACCCATTGAAGTCGATGGGAGTAGTGTTATTAAATTCAATAGGAGCCAGGCTTCGCCTCAGGTTCAGGCACTAGGAGTTTAGCATGCAGCAGGGAGCGAAGGCGTTTTGCTCTTGATTTATGAAATGCCTCTTGCCTTGTCAGATTCCTGGAGTGTCACTGGTTTATGTTAACAAAGGCAGGGTCAGATCTCTCTGCTGAAAGCCCCCTGATTGCTGCCATTTGATCCAAACTAAGTCTCTCTCTGTTATTAGCAACGTGGGATTTACGGACTGGATCCGAGCAGTTACAATTCCGTGTGAAGAGCATCGATATGAGAACAGATATTACACTGCAGCGCTGATCAAGTTTAAGCCTGGAACTGCTGATGCCTGGAGAAGTGGTGAGTGCATTAGGGAAGAAAGCAGATCCTGTCCTTTTTTATCTTGTACTCTTTTCCACTGGCTGCTGCTCAAGATACAAAAGTAATTCAAGCAAACGTGTTTGGACACTATGTGGCTGCTGCCACCACTAGAGGCTTTTGAGAATGATACTTTTTGGTGTAAAATATGGAGCAAGAGAGCAAGTATGTAAGTTATGAACAACTCTGTCTTCCTGAACGTGGGGGATGAATAGCTCCATTCTCATTTCACATGATATTGGAAAGCTGTCACAATGGCAACATGGCTAGAACAGTCCAGGTTAAGAGCAAGACAAGCTGAAGTAGCCTTGCTTCAATTTCTAGGCCATAGACCTTTGTCAGCCAAGTAGGTGTCAGTGCTCTTCTAGCACATTTGATATCCCACAGAATCAATCAAGTTGGAAAAGACCTTCAAACTCGAGTCCAACCTTTCACCCAACATTGTCTAATCAACTAAACCATGGCACCAAGTGCCACATACAACCTCCTTTTATACACTTCCAGGGATGGTGACCCACACTTCTCTGGGCAGCCCATTCCAATGCCAATCACTCTTGCTGTGAAGAACTTCTTCCTAACATCCAGCCTAGATCTCCCCGGCACAACCTGAGGCTGTGTCCCCTCATTCTGTTGCTGGTTGCCTGGGAGAAGAGCCCAACCCCACCTGGCTACAACCTCCTTTCAGGTAGCTGTAGAGAGCAATGAGGTCTCCCTTGAGCTTCCTTTTCTACAGGCTGCACAACCCCAGCTCCCTCAGCCATTCCTCACAGGGCTGTGCTCCAGCCTTGGCATCCTTCTCTGGACACATTTGAGCACTTCAACACCTTTCTTAAACTGAGGGGCCCAGAACTGGATGCAGTACTGCAGGTGTGGCCTAACCAGTGCTGACTACATGGGCAGAATGATTTCCCTAGTCCTGCTGGCCACACTATTCCTGATACAAGCCAGGACATGATGCAATCTGAGTCATACTCTATATTTACAGACTCCAGCATCTACTTTATTTAAACCATTCAACTCCCAAAGCAGTGTCTCTGCTTTTCTGGCCCATTGCTTGAAAACCTGCAGTTTCTTTTCCAATGAGATGTCAAAGAGCAGCTAAATGCAAGGCATTTGCTCTGTATCACCACGCCAAAGCTTTGGTGCTTTTAGATATCAGCATAGGCTCCTTTCTGAGTATTTTCCAATGCTGTCTTATCCTTAATTTCAAGAGTACTTACCTGCTGTTAGCCTTGAGATTAAATGGAGAGAGAGAAGAGGAGCAGCAGGCAGTGCAGGGCTGTGGTGTGGATGCAGTGTAAAACCTCATGTAGTGGAGGGGTAATTAATTAATGCCAGATGATATTTTCAAAAATTAATATTGTTCATTAATATTCAATATTCAGAACTCTCCCCACCCTGATCAGTAATTTTAATAATAATTGGTTATTTGCATCAGTCATGGAAACTTTATACAGGTTACAACAGGCTCTAGCAATAACAGTGATAATATAGAACATTAATTGAACTCAGTGGAACTGGAAGGTTGATGCAGTCAGTACTCTGCTTGTCCACTAGATGGCCTCAACGAGCTCCTTTCTGCTCATGGCAGAAGGCAATTAGTGATTACAAGAGGCTTGAAGTATTTACTCACAAAATATTATCAGGCAGTACCCAAAGCACAGGAGAGGTTGCTGTTGGTGGTCTCAAAGCCGTTAGAGGCTTTGAAGCTTTCCCAGGCTCTTTTCTCAGGCAGCTGGAGTCTGGCACAGTCTCTGACCTGATTCCTCTTGACTCCCCATTCAGCAGCAGCCTTGCAGAGGGGCAGGCAGGATGCAAAGCCATGTGCAGGCTTGGCACAATGTCAGGCTGGCTGTGCAGGCTGAGTGTCTGCAGGCATTGAGAGCCTGTTCTTGGTAAGTTCTTGGCAGGCAGTTTCCAGGCAGTTCAGGATACAATATGGCAATAAGCAAGCACAGATGCAATGGTAGAGAGCAGATACAATGGCGGAGCACACCTTGTGCTCCCTGCTCATCTATTATCCGTATAGCCTGAGATTAATGGGCCTTTGGACAGAGAATAGCCTATCAGAATGGCAGCTAACCAAGCTTGATCATATTAGGTGAAGTCATAGGCTTGTTTTACCCAAATTTGGGCAGAACACAGGCCCTGCACAAGGCAAGCTGTGTACCTTGTTTACCATGTGGTTCAAAACAAGTCTGGGCAAGCCACAGTCCTCAGACTCAGTGGCTCCAGGTTCTTTGTCCTCTTTCCCGTGGTTGCTTCTCCCCAAAACAGGAGGAGGGGAGAGCAGAAAACCATGTCTGGGCAAGCCAGGGCATGTAGAAGCCTATTTTAGCCTTGCTTAGGGCTACCATGACACCTCGGTGGTGAAAGAGGTCTGCATGTCCTCACGTTCTGCTGTCCCTCTCACCAGCATTAGCTATCAGCCAAGCTGGTTGCTCCTCTTTCTCTGTGAATAACTTTGATTTAATTTGATGGTACACGAGACACAAAGCTTCATGAGCTATATAAATGTAATTTAGTGCTCAGAGCGAAGCGCCCCACAAGTTAGGAAACAACAAGGGAATCAATAGATCCCTGTTTTGGTTATGGAATGAGACATTTGCTCTCAGTTAATGAAAAATGACAGTGCAGATAGGATTATCTTCATCATCAGGGTTCAGCCATACGGGTGAACAGGAAGCCTGGCTGAATTTGGATAGGGAGTGTAGGTATGCAGAGCAGTTACAGTGAATTGGGTCCCTGCTTGGTTCTGTGCCCTGAGGCACCCTTCATGTTTTCAAAGACAGTGTGGGATAAAGGGTGTGTGGGGGGGGAAATAAAAGGAAGAGCTAACTATGTGCATGTGAGGGGGAAAAACAGACTCCTGGATAAGTTTAATGCAGCTTGTTGGCTTGCAATTCTGTCTGGCTTTATAAACTCCAAAGTTAGCATTTCCACTGTTAAAAATTTCTTCTACCATCCTTTAGCTTTAATTTTTTTTTCTTTGACCTTTTGGTAGAATTATTGAGATTGTTTCCTTTTAAGAGCTATAAATATGGAAATATTCTTATGAACTAAACATATGCTGTTATATCTAAAATAAATCAAAAAGTTCTTTGGGTTCCTTACTGCCTCTGTTGAAAGTATCAGATTTTAGCCCAGGCATAACTTAAGAAATTAAATGAAATCAACACCTCTAAAGCATCAGGTATCTTATTTAATATGTTTTCTTTGAGATATTGAAGTGGATTGGAAGAGAGTTGCTATAGTAAACTCTGGATCAATAATCAGATGCTAAAGAGTTTAAATAAATCATGTTTTTTCCCCCCCCTTTTGTGAAGCAAAACTGAAATGGCAAAACTTCACAGTAGTCTCAGAAGTTTGCCTGCACTCCTGAAGTTTCTGGTTGCCTTAAAAATAATAAATGACAATGAAGGTCTTTCCTAATAGGAAATGAAAGTCATGAATTGCAAAGAGCACCAAAAAGGTCCTTGCATGTTAATCTGTGTCCAATTTTGGGCTTCCCAGTTCAAGAGAAATAGGGATCTGCTGGGGAGAGCTCAAGAGAGAGCCACAAGGATGATTGGGGGACTTGGGCATCTCCCCTACAAAGAGAGACTGAGAGCCCTGAGGCTGTTTAGTCTGGAAAAGAGAAGGCTGAGAGGGGACCTGATCAATGCCTATCAATATCTGAGAGGTGGGTGTCAAGTGGAGGGGGCCAAGCTCTTTTCAGTGGCGCACAGCAATAAGCCAAGGAGCAACAGCTACAAATTGGAACAGAGGAGGTTTCACCTCAACACAAGGAGGAACTTCTTTATAGTGAGGGTGACAGAGCATTGGAACAGGCTGCCTGGAGAGGTTGTGGAATCTCCTCTGGAGACTTTCCAAACCCACCTGGATGCATTCCTCTATGGACTACCCTGAGTGATCTTACTTGGCAGGGAGGCTTGACTGGAAGATCTCTGGAGGTCCCTTCTGACCTCTACCACTCTGTGATGCTAGAATGCCACTATGCTGTTTGCAGCTATCTAGGTTTTTCTCTTGCCATTTTTCTGAGGCTTGCTATCCTGCAATTTTTAATCAAGGTCTTTTTAACTTGCTTATGCAAAAATGAATGTAGGTTCTTCCAATTTTTAGCTTTATCTCCTTCTGTCATCAGAAATACTGTTGAGAATAGTTACTGTATTATAGAGGTAGAACATAAGAGAGGAAATAAAGAGGACATTGGACAAAACTTTTAGACCCAAAGTAGAAACTTTGCCTCAAGGGATTTGTAAACACTTTTACACTGCATCTGCCCATAACCACTTGCTTTGAGTTGCTTCATTATTTTACAGTCTTATCAGTTAAACCTCAGCACTGAAGTGACTCCTTGGAACAGTTCCACTGTCCTTACTCTCTATCTCTATGAAACTTTTAATCCCCAGAGTCAGTCTCAGAAAGGAGTTTGCATCACAATTATTTTTCTGAATGTAAAGAGTGATTTATATGACAAAGCCACTTCACTTGATGTATGAATTAGTATCCACTCAACAGGCTCATTCTGATATCTTGTGAAATTAGTAGAGATGCAATCTCTAATCCCACTGGCTTTGCACGTATTAAAGGCTGTAGATGATGCCTCTGTAGCTAGAAATCAGGATGTAAGATCACAGTATCAGCAAGGTTGGAAGAGACCTCAAAGATCATCAAGTCCAACCCATTACCACAGACCTCAAGACTAGACCATGGCACCAAGTGCCACGTCCAAACCTGCCTTGAACACCTCCAGGGACGGTGACTCCACCACCTCCCTGGGCAGCCCATTCCAGTGGGGAATGACTCTCAGTCAAGAACTTTCTCCTCACCTTGAACCTAAACTTCCCCTGGCACAGCTTGAGACTGTGTCCTCTTGTTCTGGTGCTGGTTGCCTGAGAGAAGAAAGCAACCTCCTGCTGGCCACAACCACCCTTCAGGTAGTTGTAGACAGCAAGAAGGTCTCCCCTGAGCCTCCTCTTCTCCAGGCTAAACAATCCCAGCTCCCTCAGCCTCTCCTCATAGGGCTTGTGCTCCAGGCCTCTCACNGGTTGGAAAAGACCTTCAAAATAAAGTCTAATGTATCACCCAAAGTTGTCTAATCAACTAAACCATGGCACTAAGTGCCTCATCCAGCCTCTTTTAAAACACCTCCAGGAATGGGGACTCCACCACCTCCATGGGCAGCCCATTCCAATGCCAATCACTCTTGCTGGGAAGAACTTCTTCCTAACATCCAGCCTAAACCTGCCCTGGTGCAGCTTGAGGCTGTGTCCCCTCATTCTGTTGCTGGGTACCTGGGAGAAGAGCCCAACCCCACCTGGCTACAATCTCCCTTCAGGTATCTGTAGAGAGCAATGAGGTCTGCCCTGAGCCTCCTCTTCTGCAGCCTGCACACCCCCAGCTCCCTCAGCCTCTCCTCACAGGGCTGTGCTCCAGACCCTCTTACCAGCCTTGCTGCCCTTCTCTGGACACATTTCAGCACCTCAACACCTTTCTTAAATTGAGGAGCCCAGATCATATTGAGGATTCCTTCCAACTGAAGCCATTCTATGAACTCAGTTCTTTGACAAAAAGAAAAACAAAACCCCAAGCATTTTGTGTCCTGATTTGGCCTCTGGTTTGTAAATTTTGTTGTATTGGGATGCATTAAGAAAAATTCAGAATGATTGACAGGAACTCATAACACAATAAAGAGAAAAAGAAACCAATGGCTTTATCCACTGTAGCCAAATCCCATGGAAAATGAGACCTTGATCTACCTTGCATCAAGTATTTCTCAGTGTTGTAGTAGATATATAAGCTTGTGACAACTGATCTACCACTGGAAGGGAGCTAAATATCTGTAACAACAGAGATGAGAAGTTGCAGCTGTGTGAAAAGACTGTTAAAGCAGGCTGATCACTTGCTTACCCTACACTTAAATTGGGTTTATGTTCTAATCATCCTTTTCCTATAAACCCTGTTTAAAACACAGCAGAAGGGGGAACCTCAAACAACCTCCTCAAACCTCAGGTGATTTAAAGGAGGACCAATAAATGTTTTAGGAATGCAAACAAAATTGCAGGTGGCAAGAGGAGCTTATTGAAGGGAATATTTATAAGTTATTATTCATTAGATATAATAATATTTATTGTGTTATAATAATAAAATTTTATTTTAATAACATATATATAGTAATGAATATGTATCGTATTATAATAGTAATAATTAATTTTGATAACTTATTATTTATTATATAGAATAAATATTTATTGTATTATATATAAATAAAGATTTATTTATTATTGTATATAATATTAGTATTATTATATAATACAACAAATATTTATTATTATATATAATACAACAAATATTTATTATTATATATATAATAATAAATATTTATTAGTGTTTTTAAAAAAACAAACTGAAAGTTTTACTGAAAGTAAAATACTTTTTCCTCACATTTACCTCTGAATTTCTGAAATAAGTGCCTTACTGTGAGCCACATTAAAACTAAGTTCTGCTGGGTCATTCTGTGGCTTCCCAAGATGAACCAACATAAAAAACATTGAAACTCTAAAAATCAGGACAAGGGAGTTCTCTCTGAACATTCCAGTCCCAACCAACATAATAAACATCAAAACTCTAAAGTCAGGACAAGGGAGTTCTGTCTGAGTATTCCAGTCCCAAAATAATAAAAGTTTTAATCCAATGGCAGGATATTTGGATGTTCCTTTTTAAGATAATTTTCACTTTACTCTATATAGATAACTGAAATGAAGACACTGAGAAACACTGTTAAAGGAAGCTTTTCTGCTGAGCTTCTGCGATGGAAATGTGAGCAGATAAAAAAATTCTACTAGTCCCAATCTTGTGATGTTTAAGAAGTCTGTGGAATCTCATCCACTGTTAGATGGTATCATAGAATCACAGAATGGCCTGGGTTGGAAGGGACCTCCAAATGCCATCCAGTCCAACCCCCTCTGCAGTCAGCAGGGACATCCTCAACTAGATCAGGTTGCCCACAGCCCTGTCCAGCCTCACCTTGGATATCCCCAGGCATGAGGTCTCAACCACCTCTCTGGGCAATCTGTTCCAGTGTTCCACCACCCTCACAGTGAAGAGCTTATCCCTAACATCCAATCTAAATCTGCTCTGCTCTTGTTTGAAGCCATTGCTCCTCCTGTCACTGCAGGCTTTTGTAAATAGTCCCTCTGCAGCCTTCTTGCAGCCCCTTTCAGGTACTAGAAGGTTGTTATTAGCTGAAGTAGCCTTGCTTCAATTTCTAGACCATAGACCTTTGTCAGCCAAGTAGGTATCAGTGCTCTTCTAGCACATTTGATATCCCACAGAATCAACTGGGTTGAAAGAGACCTTCAAGATCATCCAGTCCAACCTATCACCCAACATTGTCTAATCAATTAAACCATGGCACCAAGTGCCACATCCAGTCTCTTTTTAAACATCTCTAGGGATGATGGCTCCATGACCTCCATGGGCAACCCATTCCAATGCCAATCACTCTTACTGGGAAGAACTTCTTCCTAATATCCAGCGTGAACCTGCCCTGGCACAGCTTGAGACTGTGTCCTCTTGTTCTGTTATTGGTTGCCTGGCAGAAGAGCCCAACCCCACCTGGCTACAACCTCCTTTCAGGTAGTTGTAGAGAGCAATGAAATCTGCCCTGAGCCTCCTCTAATGCAGGCTGAACAATCCCAGCTTCCTCAGCCTCTCCTCATAGCAGAGCTGCTCCAACCCTTTGATCATTTTCGTGGTCTTGCTCTGGATCTGCTCCACCATGTCCATGTTGTTGCTGTATTGAGAGCTCCAGAACTGCACAGAGTACTCCAGATGAGGTCTCACCAGAGTAGAGCAAAGTGGCAGAATCACTACAATATATCAATCATCATATCATATCAATATCATAGAATCATAGAATGGTAAGGTTGGAAGGAGACCTCAAGGATCATCTAGTTCCAACCCCCTGCCATAGGCAGGGACACCTCCCACTAGCACAGCTTACTCAAGGCTTCCTCCAACCTGGCCTTGAACACCTCCAGGGAGGGAGCAGCCACAACCTCCCTGGGCAACCTGTGCCAGTGTCTCACCACCCTCACTGGAAAGAACTTCCTCCTAAATCCAGTCTAAATCTTCCCTCTGCCTGTTTAAACCCATTGCCCCTTGTCCTGAAAGATCTTATAAATAGTCCCTCCCCAACCTTCCTGTAGGCCCCCTTCAGATACTGGAAGGCTACTCTAAGGTCTCCTGGAAGCCTTCTCTTCTCCAGGCTGCAGAGCCCCAAGTCTCTCAGCCTGTCCTCATATCATGCTCTGTATGTGCAGGCATAGTCCCCAGTCAATATGAGAGAAAGGAAGCAAAATTTTAACATTACTCTCCCTGGATATATTTTACCTGTTAAAATTTAAGACAGTTCCAGAAGTATTACAAAGAGGAGAACACTAACAGCAGTCTTTTTGTTTGGGTTTTTTTTTTTCCCTCTACCTTGGAAAGAAAGATGTAAGCTCTACAGTAAGTGCCTATCCTCTCTGTTTGCATTTTTCCTTCCTTCTTAGCAAAGCAATAAAATCATAAAAGTGGAGGGCAGCTCTTTAAATTTATCCTTCTCTAGTGGCTCTTTACTTCTCATTTCCATGTTCTGAACTTGCTTAATTAAATCCTAGGAAGGTTATATTATTACACATAGCCATCAAAGATTGTTAGCTAAATGATACTATAATTTATATATTCTAGGCTGCTTAGGGAGGTGTATGGGAAATTAGAACAAAATATGACTACACAGCTTTTATTTGTATGCAAATTTCAGCCATTCTGCAGGCATATAATAAAACAAATAGAAGAGATTTTGCCTTTTTTTTTTCCTTTGGTAGAAGCTGATAGAATGTGGTCCTTTATAAATCACTGCTTTTGCAAATAACAGCATCTTTTACTATGTTTTTATATAGACATATGTATGTATTTTTTTAAATTGGTTGCTGTTATTCCTCCAACACATAAAAATCAAAGTCTTTTCTTGCTATTTTGTCCACATTCTTTTTAACATGCAATTTTTCCTAGCCTGAACCAAAGATGCAGATGAAATGGTGAATTTAGTACAAAGTATGAGTTTTACAAACACTTTTCCCATCCTAATACTACTCCAGGTAATGAATCTTTTTTACTTGGTAAAGAAAAGCTATAGTTTGAAACCTAAATAGCCTTAAAAGGCCTTTCAGAAGTCCAAGAGACTTAAGATGTTCTGTAGAACTCCAAAGTAAAATCTGGACTTCTGTGAACTGTTCCTTGCAGTTCTGGGCCCCTAACTTCAAAAAAGATATTGAGGTGCTGGAGTGAGTCCAGAGGAGAGCAACAAGACTGGTGAAGAATTGTAGCATAACCTTTACTGAGCTGTTTCACCCTGCCACATCCTTTGGGCTGTCAGTGTCTGAAGCCCCAGTACTGCAGGGCATCAACCCTGGATGCTGGACTGGGTCTAGAGGAAAGCAATGAGACTGATGAGGGGAATGGAGGGGAAGTCTGATGAGGAGAGGCTGAGGGAGCTGAGGTTGGTTAGCTTAGACAAGAAGAGACTCAAGGGGGGGGACCTTATCACACTCTACAGCTACCTGAAGGGAAGTTGCAGTAAGGTGGGGGTAAGGCTCTGCTCCCTGGCAATGTGTGCCAAGACAAGAGGGCATGGCCTGAAGCTGTGCCAGGGGAGGGTTAGGTTGAATATTAGGAAGCACTTCTTGATGGAAAGATCAATGAGAGACCGGAATGAAGTGCCCAGGGAGGTGGTGGAGTTGCTGTCCCTGGAGGTGTTTAAGGCAGGCTTGGATGTGGCACTTAGTGCCATGGTCTGGTCAGTGTGGTGATGTTAGGACATTGGCTGGACCTGATGATCTCAGAGGTCTGTTTCAGCCTCAATAGTTCTGTGAAATATTTATGGCATATCACAGAAATGTCTAAATCTGAGACATTGAGGACATGTTAAACCAGAGTCTAGCAACTCTAAAAAGGTTGTTGCAGCCAAGTAGAAGTATGGAGCATTAGATCAACGTGGCTAGGGTTAGGATATATTAAATAAAACTGTGGTGATGTATATTTCTGGCTATTAAGAGCTTGGGTAGCTTAGTGTAAAAAGGAAAAAAAAACAAACCACACATTAGATAATCTTGAAAAAAAAAAAGTCTTGAAAAGTTCCTGTTCAAATGTTGAGTTTTAACTGAATCTAACTTTAACAAACCTCTTTATTGACACAACTTTAAAATAATAACACAATGGGTTGGGTTTGACTTCCCAAAGTCAGTCAAGGAAAAAAAAAAAAAAGAGAATTGCTGCTCCTTCCAAAATGTTTGCTACTTAAAGACAGCCAAGAGCTTGTAGGAGGTTATGCCTTTTAATGCAGGGAATTTTTAATGAGTTGTTAGCATTAACCAGGCTGTGGTGATATAAAAAGATTGCTGTACAACAATTTGTAATCCTACTTGGAAATAGAGTTAAGGGGCAAAAAAAAAAAAAAAAAAAAAAAAAAAAAAAAAAAAAAAAAGAAAAAAAAAAAAAAAAGGGGGGGAAAAAAGAGTAATTTGGGTTTGGATTGTAGCCACAGGAGCTTTCTATATTCTCTTCAGAAAGCCCAGGAAAACCTTGTGTTGCGTGGGCTTAGGGCAGATGATTCTCTGTACTAATAGGATGGGAATTTTTTTTCCATGCAGCAGGGTTGCTGTGGTGCTGGAAAGAAGTAGTTTGCACCAATGAGATGTAATTACTCTCCTTAAAGATTTCTGGATGTAAGTCTTGTTTGAGTATCCTTGAAAAGTTAAAATAGCATCTGTGACCTTTAAGAAACTGCTTAATAAAATATGGCCTATGTAGAAAGCATAGAGGTGATAAAAATGTGACTCCTGATCCAGCCAGCAGTTCAGAATGGTTTATAGATCNTTACCATTCTATGATTCTAATCATACAGGGATTTTCTCAGTGTTTTAGGTGCAGAATCCTAAAACTTATTTCCTTGTGATATATGAACTATATGAAGGTCCCTAAAGTTAGTACACTATTCAGTAGGTAGTTCCTTTCACAGAATTTTAGGGGTTGGAAGGCACCTCNACATATATATGTGTGTGTATCTGTAAACCACATACATATATTCCATATGTGTGTATACACACACACACATATATATATATGGAATATGTTTCTTTAATCNCACACAGGAATACATCCACACAGGTCCTTTGCTAAGTAGGTGTGAAAATCTTCATAATCATAATACATAGGGATGTTATAGTGGTCTGTCAATGTCTAAAGAGACACAGGATCACAGATGTTGGGGTTTGAAAGGGACTTCTGGAGATCTTCTAGTCCAACCCTGCTGCCAGAGCAGGACCAGATAATCCAGTGCAGATTGCACAGGAGCATATCCAGACAGGGCTCCAGAGAAGGAGACTCTACAACCTCTCTGGGCAGCCTGTGTCAGGGCTCTGGGACCCTTACAGTAAAGAAGTTGTTGCTCATGTTGAGGTGGAACTTGCTGTGCTGCAGTTTCCATCCCTTGCCCCTTGTGCTAACCCAAGGCACAAGTGAGCAGAGGCTGTCCCTGTCCCTTCCTTCCGGACCTCCAGCCCTCAGCTATTGATAGACATTGCTCAGATCCCCTCTCAGCCTTCTCCCCTCCAGATTAAGCAGCCCCAGGGCTCTCAGCCTTTCCTCAGCAGGCAGTGCTTCAGTCCCTTAATTGTCCTTGTAGCCCTGCATAGGACTCTCTCCAGCAGCTCCCTGTCCCTCTTAAACTGGGTAGCCCAGAACTGGATGCAATATTCCAGGTGAGGTCTCACCAGGGCAGAGTATAGGGGAAGGAGAACCTCCTTGGATCTGCTGGTCACACTCTTCTTAATGCCCTCCCATTTGCCGCCTTAGCCACGATGACACATTGCTGTGCCACGGAGCACTTGTTGCCCACCAGCACTCCCAGGTCCTTCTCCACAGAGCTGCTCTCTAGCAGATCACCTCCTAACTTGTACTGGTGCAGTTTATTGTTCCTTCCCATGTGCAAGTCATATTTTAAAGCTTCATCTGCTGTCCTTAATACCAAAATGAAATACTGAGTAAACTCTAATAACTAATTGCTGCCTTGGTTATTTGCAAACTTCCACCAGATGAACTTTGCACTTAAAATACGATCTGGAAATTGATTTAATCATGAGATTCCATGTCCCTTTTAAAAACAAGCAGTATACAGTTTAGTGTAGGCATTTCCCTGCAAATTAATCTTTAAACCTGCCAGTGATTATTTCCCCTGTTGCTTCAGAAAGCCAGAAAGATATGTACTAGTCTATTTTATTGACTGGGCTATCCTTTCTGGCTTTTGAGCTCCCTGAAGCACTAATAAAGGTCAAGGGGGTTTAGAGTGAAATGCAATCCCTTCATCTGGAGTACAATACCTGCTAGTACAATAATAACAGAAAATATCAGTGAATAGCAGATTGCTTCATAACTGAAGATCAGAGCAAGGATGATGAAAAATAGAAATGCCTCTCTGAGTGGATTCTGGGGCTTGAGATGCTAGCAGCTGGTACCTGATGGCTAAGGCTTATTGTTATTTCACTCATTAGAAACTCAACGGTCATCACAAGAGGTAAATGTTGACAGGAGAGATAAAAATAGTTAAATGCCTTTCTGATGTGGTCCAGCTCTTGCAGAAGGAGCTAAAAACTACCTCTAGTGTAATAAAATACAGATATAAGGCGAATAAATGATGGGTGTTTATGGATGCCCTTACTTCAGGCATTCAATGAGATTGCTCAGGTGCCTGAAGAATAAGAATGCACTGGCTGTAAAGGCTTGCTGTAGCAGAGCAACATCACCACCTCTTTTAAATGAGTCACTCTCACAGCTCTTCCCAGCAAGTCATTAGTTGCAGATGTGCACTGCAGAAACTGTTAGCTCTTCAGTTTCATGAGAGGAAGAGCCAAAGCACAGCTGGAGCTCAGCCTAGCTACAGCCCTTAAGGATAATGAAAAATGTTTCTATAAATTGATTAACAACCAGAGGAGGGCTAGGAAAAATCTCCATCCTTTGTTGGATGCAGATGGAAACATAGTGACTAAGGATGGGAAGGCTGAGGTGCTTAATGCCTACCTTGCCTCAGTCTTTGTTGTGGAGGCAGGGAATTAATGTGGCTGAGTCAGGGATTATAAAAATAGAATTATTTGATTTTCCTGACAGAACATTGAACATTGAAAGAGATTGACCAGGGATGTGGTTGAAACACTATCCCTGGAGTCATTCAAGATCAAACTTGTGTGGCCCTGGGCAGCCTGCTCTAGTTGGAGGTGTCCCTGCTAACTGCAGGGGGTTGGACAAGATGACTTCTGAGGATCTCTTCTAACTTGATGCAGTATGTGAATAAATATGAACTACTTCTCTTCCCACACAATGCAATCTGTGAATCTGTGACTTTTTACAAGGGCTTGTGGTGATAGGATGAGAAGGAATGGATTGAAGCTTGAGGAGGGCAGATTTAGACTGGAGATTGGAAAGAAATTCTCAACAATGAGGGTGGTGAGACTCTGGAACAAACTGCCCAGAGAAACCTCATCCCAGGAAATGTTTAAGACCTAGATGAATGAGAGGTCTTTTGAGAGGTGTCCCTGCCCATGGCAAGGGGATTAGAGCTAGATGATCTTTAGGGTGCCTTCCAACTCAAGCCACCCTATGATTCTATTTTGCATATCTTAGTGCTCAGAGTTACAACAAGCAGCCTCCTCACAGTACAAGCTCTTCTGTCACTATACGCTGTAGAAATTCAGATCCAAACTGCTCTTGCTTCACTAGGTGTTAACTCTTTCAGAGGATGAAGAGTAAACTTAACCAGGCTGCAAAGTTACAACAAGTGGAATTTGCATCATTTACTGCCTTTTGTCGTTTTCCATCGTCNTTCCTCAGGGCTGCTCTCAGCCATTCCCCACCCAGCCTGGAGTTGTGCTTGGGATTGTGCCTACCCAACTGCAGGACCTTACACTTGACCTACATCCTGCCCCCTTCTGTTCCTTCCCTCCACCCCTCACACCCCAGCTCCCTCCTTTACTTTCACTGCTTTCCTGCTCTCCTGTCTGCTTGTTGAAATCAGCACAGTATTTTAGGACGCGTTCCCATCTTTGGGTGTTTATCTTTGGATCTTCTTACTTTAAGTCATGAAATTATTCCCTGGCACCTCATCTTAACAATATCTCTTGTGCCAGGGGGGGAAAGACTGTGAAAAATGAAGCCCTTATATCAACACTGCCTTCTTATAAAGCTAGTGGATAGGATCTTAATAGCTTTTTAACTAGTGCCCGAGCTGTACGCAGCCCTCACTTGTACCCTCAGAACTGGAGAACTGCTGGCAAGAAATGTTTTTCTGATTTACTATATTTAATAGAGAAAAAGTTATGAGGAAATTTTCAGAGGGTAAAGCAGCTTAAAATAAAAAAAAAAAAAAAAAAAACAAAAAAAAAATTAAAAAAAAGAAACCAAACCAAACAAACAAAAAAACCCAAACCCAAAACCCACAAGCCTCTGCTTCAGAAGTGTGGATGCTTATCAATGCTAACTTGATACCAAAATAGAGATTTACATCTAAAGATATCTAGACTGGTTCCAGCACTGTACTGCCTGTTTCCATCCAACCCAGAAATTCCACACACATATCTTCCTCTGACAAATAAACTTTGTTAAGCACGTTCATATGGTTTAATAAACTCTCCTCTAGATAAACTTCTATGATAGTTCTGGGCTCCCCAGCTCAAGGGAACTACTGGAAAGAGTCCAGTAGAGGGCTACAAAGATGATGAGGGGTCTGGAGCATTTCTGTGATGAGGAGAGGCTGAGAAACCTGGGGCTGTTTAGCTTGGAGAAGAGCAGCCTGAAAGGGGATGTGTTCAATGCTGATCAGGATCTAAAGGGTTGATATCAAGAGAATGAGGACAGACTCTTCTCAGTGGCAAATCATAGGACAAGAGGCCCTGGAGGTGTTCAGGACCAGGTTGGATGAGGTCTTGAGTGACTGGGAGGTGTCCCTGCCTATGGCAGGGGGTTGGAACTAGATGATCTTTGAGGTCCCTTCCAATCTTACCATTCTATGATTTAAAGGTCACCTAGTCCAATCTCCCTGCCAGCAGCAGGGACACCTTTAACTAGATCAGGTTGGTCAGAGCCCTGTCTGACCTGATGTTGAATGTTTCCAGGGATGGGGCACAAACCACCAACCTAGGCAATCTGTAATGTAAAATATTTCTTACTTACATCTAATCTAAGTCTATCTTCTTCTAAATTAAAGCCATCAGACCTTGNAAGATGCTGAGAGGGCTGCAGCAGCTCTGCTATGAGGACAGGCTGAGGGAGTTGGGACTCTGCAGCCTGGAGAAGAGAAGGCTTCCAGGAGACCTTAGAGTAGCCTTCCAGTATCTGAAGGGGGCTACAGGAAGGCTGTGGAGGGACTATTGAGAAGGTCTTGCAATGACAGGACAAGGGGCAATGGGTTTAAAGTGGCAGAGGGGAGATTTAGACTGGATGTTAGGAGGAAGTTGTTTGCAGTGAGGGTGGTGAGACACTGGCACAGGTTGCCCAGGGAGGTTGTGGCTGCTCCCTCCCTGGAGGTGTTCAAGGCCAGGTTAGAGGAGGCCTTGAGTGAGCTGTCCTAGTGGGAGGTGTCCCTGCCTATGGCAGGGGGTTGGAACTGGATGATTCTTGAGGTCCCTTCCAACCTTACAATTCTATGATTCTATGACACAGTTGGCTTTAAGTGCTGTGAACAAGTGAACCACTTAAACACCTGGCTCTACTTGCTCCTTAAGCACATCTTCTAGAGCAAGTATGGCATGCTCTGAAGCAGTTTTAGCTCTACAGAAGCTGTTGAGGTGATGCCTGGAGTTGTTTAAAAAAAAAAAAAATTCATCCACCTTCCTTTTACCCAGAAGACAGAAACTGTGTCTGATTGTTTTCATTCTTGGGTACCAGCACAGGAAAGTTACACATCTTACAATGGCAGAAAACTTATGAATAAAAACATTTTAAAAATAATTAATTTTTACAATATCAGATGGGTATCTCCATAGAAGCTGGTCTGTAAAATAGAGAAAGAAGAGGAGTAAGCATTGCATAATGTTTTCAAGAGGGCAGCTCTGGTCGGTTGATGTTAAGGTGCCTTCGGCTGTAGTTCCACTGACGGCAGCCATTCAGTTTGCCATTGGCCCTAAAGCAAATGGCAGTGCTAACATGGGTGGGAGGAGGGTCCCAGGAGTGTGATCCTGGCATGGAATCAGCTGCCTCTGCTAAAATACACATTTGTGTATTGCTCACCAGAAGAAAAGTACCATTATTTCTGGAGTCAGAATTCTTAAATATGCTGCAAGGTGTATCTGAATGAAGGGAGGTTAATCTGCCCCTGTCCTCAGCACTGA
>WBNM01033710.1:10820-33180 GCA_013399055.1 Ramphastos sulfuratus | reverse complement strand
CCAACCTTTAATATTCTGTGACTTCTGGTCAAAGCACTGTTTTGCCATTATCTGTGCAGAGTATTGTTGGCACCCCTCAAGTGTCAGGATATCCTGTTCATACTCTCAAGCCCTGACATTTTAGACCATATATGCCTGTGTTTAAGAGGCTGTGTAGAGATGAATTTCCATAAAGTCACTTCCATTTAGTAGCACCTAATGAGAAAACCAGGGCCATGCAAATTAAGATGGCTCCAGAGGTGAGGTGGCTCTTCAGAGTGAACGTAGGTAGGAAAGATTTTGTGTTTGTCTGTCCTAATCTTGAAAGTGCACCTACCTGTTAAGTGTCACTTGCATGAGAACTAATGCAGCATTCACACATGTGATGTAGCTGGCATTAAGAAAGGTGATTGGTTTATCCTTTTGTTTATTTGGCTTGGGGCATTTTTGTTTGGTTGGTTTTTTCTTTTTTTTTTTTTCTTTTTTTATTCTTTTTTTTTTCTTTTTCATTTCCATCATTTGGCTCAAAGCTGACCTGGAAAGCCAGCACAATAAAAGCACCCAGGCAAACAGGCTTACACAAAATCATGGAATCACTGAGGTTAGAAAAGACCTCCAAGGTCATCAAGTCCAACTGTTGTTGATACATCTGCTGTGACTATAAGCTTCCTACTCCATATTAGGTGGGCATAGCTTTGCCTGATACTGGTATAAGCAATCAGTGCCCTTATATCAAGCAAGCTGTTAACCATTTTTGTGATAACCAGTGAAGCAGAGTATCTATCACAAAATATTTGAGGCTGAAAGTGTCCAGTTTGGAGGGATTTTTTGAGCACAAATGAACAACTGGAACACAATAATCACAGAATCACAGGATGGTTTAGATTGGAAGGGATCTCAAAGATCATCCAGTTCCAACCCCTCAACAGAGGCAGGGACACCTCCCACTAGAACAGGTTGCTCAAGGCCTCATCTAACCTGGACTTAAATACCTCCTGAGAGGAAGCAGCCACAACCTCATGTTCTCATTAACATGAGAAGAAATACACCAAATTAGCAGTCATCCTCCCCCAAAAAAGTACCTGTAGACATCAAGAGTTCTGATCCCCCTTCTTTAGGTAGTAATGACTGCAGGACCAAGCTTTTATAGAATCATAGAATGTTAAGGTTGGAAGGGACCTCAAGAATCATCTAGTTCCAATCCCCTACCATAGGCAGGGACACCTCCCACTAGTACAGCTCACTCAAGGCCTCATCCAACCTGGCCTTGAACATCTCCAGGGAGGGAGCAGCCACAACGTCCCTGGCCAACCTGTGCCAGTGTCTCACCACCCTCACTGGAAAGAACTCCCTCCTAACATCCAGTCTAAATCTCCCCTCTGCCAGCTTAAACCCATTCCTCCTCATCCTGTCATTACAAGACCTTGTCAATAGTCCCTCCTCAGCCTTCCTGTAGGCCCCCTTCAGGTACTAGAGATTATCTTCAGGTAATCTGCCTTGATATTCCTGTAAATATTCCAAATAAGACAGCTTGCCTTGTTGTTCTGTTTCCTCTGCATCTGTGGGTTGCATTGCCAGGTGTGCTTGTGTGTGTGGCTTTTATGCTGCTGGTTTTCTTTCTGCAGGAGTCTGTCTTCCTTGCTGTTGAAAAGGTGTTGAAATCGCTGTACGGGCCACTACCTGCTGCAGTCCCTGGCGAAAGTAATAAAACAGCTGTTACCTCCGAAGACATGTTTGCTCCTAGAACAGAACAAACAGATGTGGTGGTTAATGAAATGGGAACATCTGGAAACGATGAGCCACATGCTCATACTTCATTCCTTTCACTCAGCAGCGATGTGCAGAACTGTCAAGCAGGAAAAAACACAGAGATCTGCTTAAATCATCAGGCGTTTCGTGGTGATAATGTACGCAGCGGCCTGGACGAAAGAGAGGTTTTGAAGAGCGATGCCTTTCCAGACAGCTCCTTAAATTTATTGTGTGAGGAGGAACAGAATGGGCAGAATCTGGCTGATGTTGCAAGTAGTGGTGTTCCCGTGGACCCCCAGCCTAAAAAAGTTGACGAGCATCGTTTGAGTTGTGGCAGTATGGATAAAACAGAAAAAAATGAGGAATCCTTAGTCCCTAGAGCCCCCCCTGAAATCTCTGCTGATCATTGGAGTAGGGGAAGTGCATTTAAAAATCATCTAGGAGACAACCTGGAACCTGTTCGAGTTTTGATTCCTGAAGTGGAGGGAGCAGGGAGTGAGCAGAATGAACATCCTGGTGAGCAGAGGGATCGCCCACAAATCTCCCATCCAAGCACAAAGAAAAGAAATGTTATAAGTGATAAATTTGGCCAGGTGACAGGTTATGATTTAATTAGCAGCAGAATCATAAAGCAACCAAAGTCTGCCATTGGATTTTTCACTCAAGAGCATCGCCCAGAAGTGATGGCTGAGAATCCAAAGACCAGCATGGATGACATCCTTCTCCTAATTGAAGAGAAGTGGAAGAATTTGAATGAAGAAGGGAAAAAGAAGTAAGTTTTCAGTCTGGTAGTTACGAGTCAGCCACATGTAGTGAATTAGAACATTCGTAATTTCCCAACTAGTTAGCAAAAAATAAAACCAGAAAATTATTTTTTAATTTTTAGTCATAGAATACCAGTTTGGAAGGGACTTCAAAGATGCATAGATTTATAGAATGGTTCAGATTGGAAAAGACCTTGAAGATCATCTAGTTCCAATCCCCCTGCTTTGGGCAGGGACACCTTCCACTAGAGCAGGCTGCTCAAGGCCTCATCCAGTCTGGTCTTGAACACCTCCTGGGAGGGGGCATCCACAACCTCCCTGGGCAACCTGTTGCAGTGTCTCAGCACCCTCACTGTAGAGAACTTCCTCCTAACATCCAGTTTAAATCTGCCCTTCTCAAGCTTCAGTCCGCTCCCCCTCATCCTATCACTCCAAGCCTTTGTAGAAAGTCTCTTCCCAGCTTTCTTGTAGGCAAACTTGCAGGTACTGGAAGGCTTCTCTAAGGTCTCCCCGGAGCCCTCTTTTCTCCAGGCTGAACACCCCCAACTCTCTCAGCTTGTCCTCATAGGAGAGATTTTCCAGCCCTCTGATCATGTTGCCTCCTCTGAACCTGCACCATCAGTTCCATGTCCCTCTTATGCTGCAGGCACCAGAACTGGATGCACTACCAGAGCAGTGTAGAGTGGGAGAATCACCTTCCTCATCCTGCTGGTCAGACTTCTGGATCATCTGGTGCAACCTTTGATTCACAATCAGTATTGTGATTGGTCAGCCTTTGCTGCATGCAGACATGTGGTGCTGATTCGAGTCCCTCTTTTTGCCGCTGTGCCATGCAGCAGTTAGGTAGGGACAGTTTTGCTGAATTGTTTAAAGTGCAAGAAAAAGTACTGTTTGGATCTGACAACTTCTGATTTCTGAGGGCTGCCTCTATGTTGTCACTCCTGATGCACTGTCAGTGAAACCCGGCATGGGTAGTGGATGAGGCCCCATATAGTTCCTCCAGAGCTTTTCCAATGAGCAGTTCTTTTTTATTGCTTCAAAGTGAGAATTCCTTTTCAAGATCTTTAGGACTCAAACATTTGGTAAACTCCTTTTCTCTGTGTTTAGTACTTGTCCCAGACCAGGTTGAATCAGAATTGTATTTATAAAGCCTAATCAAATGACACAAGGAATATCTTTTCCCCTTAAAATCACCTTCCAGTGCTGATTTGGAATAGCATTTGGGGAGTATAGTGCAGTTCAATTTTTTATCTGTTTCAATCACAACCAAATTTCTTTGCAGCTTACAGTCTGAACAGCTGATTTCCATATTTTACTCAAATGGGTTTTTGAAGGGAGAGAACTATTTTAGCCTGATTTTGTTTCATTTGGAAGCTACCTTAAAGGTCGCCTCCCAGCCCTTTTGATTCAGCACTGGCGAAGCCACACCTTGAGGACCTGGTCCAGTTTTGGGTCCCTCACTCCAAGAAGGAGGTTGAGGGGCTGGAGTGGGTCCAAAGAAGGGCAACAACAATGGTGAAGGGTCTGGTGGGGAACAGTCGAGGCACCTCGGGTTGTTTAGTCTGGAGAAGAGGAGGTTGAGANGATTTCTGAGGGCTGCCTCTATGTTGTCACTCCTGATGCACTGTCAGTGAAACCCGGCATGGGTAGTGGATGAGGCCCCATATAGTTCCTCCAGAGCTTTTCCAATGAGCAGTTCTTTTTTATTGCTTCAAAGTGAGAATTCCTTTTCAAGATCTTTAGGACTCAAACATTTGGTAAACTCCTTTTCTCTGTGTTTAGTACTTGTCCCAGACCAGGTTGAATCAGAATTGTATTTATAAAGCCTAATCAAATGACACAAGGAATATCTTTTCCCCTTAAAGAGCTATTCCAGTGCTGATTTGGAATAGCATTTGGGGAGTATAGTGCAGTTCAATTTTTTATCTGTTTCAATCACAACCAAATTTCTTTGCAGCTTACAGTCTGAACAGCTGATTTCCATATTTTACTCAAATGGGTTTTTGAAGGGAGAGAACTATTTTAGCCTGATTTTGTTTCATTTGGAAGCTACCTTAAAGGTCGCCTCCCAGCCCTTTTGATTCAGCACTGGCGAAGCCACACCTTGAGGACCTGGTCCAGTTTTGGGTCCCTCACTCCAAGAAGGAGGTTGAGGGGCTGGAGTGGGTCCAAAGAAGGGCAACAACAATGGTGAAGGGTCTGGTGGGGAACAGTCGAGGCACCTCGGGTTGTTTAGTCTGGAGAAGAGGAGGTTGAGAGGAGATCTCATTGCTCTCTACAACTTCCTGAAAGAAGGTTGGAGTGAGGTGGGGGTTGGTCTCTTCTCCCTAGTATCAGGTGATAGAACGAGAGGAAATGACCTGAAATTGTGCCTGGGGAGGCTTAGGTTGGCTGTGAGGAACAGTTTCTTTCCTGCAAGAGTGGTCAGGCACTGGAACAGGCTGCTCAGGGTGGTGGTTGAGTTACTGTCCTTGGGGGTGTTCAGTAAACCCGTGGCCATGGCACTTTGGGACATGGAGCATGTCCTCAGGTGGACTGAGGAGAATCTCATGAGGTTCAAGAAGGCAAAGTGCAAAGTCCTGCACCTGGGTCGGGGCAATCCTCGATATCAGTGCAGGCTGTGGGGAGATGATGACATTGAGAGCAGCCCTGCAGAAAAGGACTTGAGGATGCTGGTGCATAAGAAGCTGCACATGAGCCAGCAATGGGCACTTGCAGCCCAGAAGGCAAATCCTATCCAGGGCTGCATCACAAGAAGCGTGGCCAGCAGGTTGTGAGAGGTGACTCTGCCACTCCGCTCTGGTGAGACTTCACCTGGAGTGCTGTGTCCAGCTCTGGGGCCCCCAACACAGAGACATGGACCTGCTGGAGTGGCTCCAGAGGAGGGCTGCGAGGACGATCAGAGGGCTGGAGCACCTCTCCTGGGAAGACGGGCTGAGAGAATTGGGGCTGTTCAGCCTGGAGAAGAGAAGGGTTTGGGGAGACCTTAGACCTTCATTTCAGTACCNTTCCTGCAAGAGTGGTCAGGCACTGGAACAGGCTGCTCAGGGTGGTGGTTGAGTTACTGTCCTTGGGGGTGTTCAGTAAACCCGTGGCCATGGCACTTTGGGACATGGAGCATGTCCTCAGGTGGACTGAGGAGAATCTCATGAGGTTCAAGAAGGCAAAGTGCAAAGTCCTGCACCTGGGTCGGGGCAATCCTCGATATCAGTGCAGGCTGTGGGGAGATGATGACATTGAGAGCAGCCCTGCAGAAAAGGACTTGAGGATGCTGGTGCATAAGAAGCTGCACATGAGCCAGCAATGGGCACTTGCAGCCCAGAAGGCAAATCCTATCCAGGGCTGCATCACAAGAAGCGTGGCCAGCAGGTTGTGAGAGGTGACTCTGCCACTCCGCTCTGGTGAGACTTCACCTGGAGTGCTGTGTCCAGCTCTGGGGCCCCCAACACAGAGACATGGACCTGCTGGAGTGGCTCCAGAGGAGGGCTGCGAGGACGATCAGAGGGCTGGAGCACCTCTCCTGGGAAGACGGGCTGAGAGAATTGGGGCTGTTCAGCCTGGAGAAGAGAAGGGTTTGGGGAGACCTTAGACCTTCATTTCAGTACCTGAAGGTGACCCACAGGAAGGCTGGGGAAGGACTGTTTAGAAGGGCTTGCAGTGATAGGACGAGGGGCAGTGGTTTGAAACTGGAGCAGGGCAGATTTGGGCTGGACATCAGGAGGAAGCTCTTTACAATGAGAGTGATGAAATACTGAAACAGGCTGCCCAGGAATATGATTGAGGCCCCATCACTGGAGATCAAAATTGATGTGGCCCTGGGCAGCCTGCTGTAGTTGGAGGTGTCCCTGCTGACTGTTGAGGATCCTTTCCAACCTGATGCAGTCTCTCAATCTGTGTGATTTCTATCAGAAAGCTTGGGATGTGGAATTTTGGTTCCAAAGGACAGTCATTGAAGAGTTGTGAAAATGTGTTTGTTTCATGGTCTGGAAGCCAGGAGAGGGAATTCAGAATGCCCATTGAAAAGAAAATGATTTGAGCCAGAGCAGAGTTGTTTTAACACTAAGAGATTTGGTTAGGGAAATGATGAGAAAGAAAAGCTGCACCTGGGTAGGCACAATCTCAAGCACAACTCCAGGCTGGGTGGGGAATGGCTGAGAGCAGCCCTGAGGAAAAGGACCTGGGGGTGTGGGGTGATGAAAAGCTCAACATGAGCCTGCAGTGTGAGTGCAGCCCAGACAGCAACTGTGTGCTGGGCTGCAGCAAGAGCAGTGTGGGCAGCAGGGCAAGGGAGGGGATTCTGCCCCTTTGCTCTGCTCTCCTCAGACCCCACCTGCAGTCCTGTGTGCAGTTCTGGAGCCCCCAGCACAGGAAGGACATTGAACTGTTGGAGCAGGTCCAGAGGAGGCCACGAAGATGCTCAGAGGGCTGCAGCAGCTCTGCTCTGAGGACAGGCTGAGAGAGTTGAGGCTCTGCAGCCTGGAGAAGAGAAGGCTTCCAGGAGACCTTAGAGTAGCCTTCCAGTATCTGAAGGGGGCTACAGGAAGGCTGGGGAGGGACTATTGACAAGGTCTTGCAATGACAGGACAAGGGGCAATGGGTTTGAACTGGCAGAGGGGAGATTGAAAGTGGATGTTAGGAGGAAGTTGTTTGCAGTGAGGGTGGTGAGACACTGGCACAGGTTGCCCAGGGAGGTTGTGGTTGCTCCCTCCCTGGAGGTGTTCAAGGCAAGGTTGGAGGAGGCCTTGAGTGAGCTGTACTAGTGGGAGGTGTCCCTGCCTATGGCAGGGGGTTGGAACTAGATGATCCTTGAGGCCCCTTCCAACCATACCATTCCATGATTCTATGATTGCACTGCTGTTCTTGGAGTTCCTGTTTTCCCCTTGACTTCTTAATTTGTAAACATCTGCACTATTTTCAGTAAGAGCTCTATCACACTGCAGTCAAACCTTCTTATCCAGATTCTGCTGGATCTCATTTAAAGCTCACTAAGCAAGCAGCAAGGTGTACTGGAACATGTCCAGAGAATGGCCACAAGGATGATCAGAGGGTTGGAGCTCCTCTCCTATGAAGGCAGTTGGAGCTCTTCATNTAAACTGGCAGAAGGGAGATTTAGACTGGATATTAGGAGGAAGTTGTTTGCAGTGAGGGTGGTGAGGCACTGGCACAGGTTGCCCAGGGAGGTTGTGGCTGCTCCCTCCCTGGAGGTGTTCAAGGCCAGGTTGGAGGAGGCCTTGAGTGCCCTGTACTAGTGGGAGGTGTCCCTGCCTATGGCAGGGGGTTGGAGCTAGATGATCCTTGAGGTCCCTTCCAAACTTACCATTCTATGATTCTATAAGAAGTTCTTCACCGTAAGGGTTGTGAGACACTGGAAGAGATTGTGCAAGGGGATGGTGGAAGTCTCACTCCTGCAAGTTTTTCAGACCAGGCTTGATGTGGCTCTGAGCAATTTGATCTAGTGTGAGGTATCCTTGCCCATGGCAGGGGGATTCGGACCTAGATGATCCTTGAGATCTTTCCAAGCCTGACAGTCCTATAATTCTATGCCACGGTCACAAAACCAGAGGCAGAAGAAAGCATTTTGTCTGGCTCTGCGTCAGCAGAAGCATTGACGTCATAGTAGAAATCTCCCCTCAATGATATTCATGCTTTTAATGAAAATAAACAAAAAGTTCTGCCAGCTGTTTCAGAAAATTTTAATTTGCTCTGCTTTAGCTTTGGAGATTTCATGGTTACTTTCCTGGTACAACTGTTATGTTTAAGAGTGTGCCTGCAGATTAACTTTGTGGTAGTTCAGGAAGGAGACCTCAGTTTTCCTTACACGTAGGTTGGATGCCAAAGTGAAGGAGGAGCTTCCCATTAGTTGTATCCATCCATTTCAGCTCTGATCGTAGCTCTTTTCTGCTTTTAATCTTTTAAACTTGCCTCAGAACATAACAATAGGAAGAGACACTTGGACATCATCTCCTCCAAGGCAACAATCCAGAGGAGCTGATGTACGGCTGGCAGAGAACTTAAGTGTTGCCTACCAGATACTCTGGATAAATTGGGCCACCTAGAGGTAACAACAAATGTATATACAGCAGGGCAGTCAAAGTGCCACAGCTCTGCTGAGCACGCTATACCTCCAACTTCATACCACCTTTCTTGGGCTCTGCTCCTCCAATCTTCTGTGACAAAGCCACACCTTTACCTTACAATGGGTGTGCTCGGCTTTGGCATCTCTGTTTCTCTCTGTGGCTCCTCCAGCCAGGTCTAAATGAGTTTAAATGCCTTTGGGGAACAGTACAACCAACAGATGTCTTGCAGTGACATAGGATACCCCTTTCAAAACAAGCCAGCATTTATTACTCAACCAGAATGTAAAATGTTATGGTCTTTAGGTTATAATAGCAGAGGAAAGCTTCCATGTATGTCCATGTTGGCAGCATCTTGGATCTCCCTGCTTCGCAAAGCCAGGATTTCATTTCTTGCACTTGCTCTTCTCTTACTTCATACAGCTTGTGTATGTTTCTAGCCTTAGTATTTCTTGCATATCAAGCACAGATAGGAGTGGGAGAAATCCCTTCAAGTGCATCTGGAATACTGTGTCCAGTTCTGGGCCCCTCACTTCAAGAAGGACCTCAAGGAACTGCTTGAGAGAGTGCAGCACAGAGCCACCAAGATCCTGAAGGAAGTGGAACCTCTCCCTTGTGAGGAAAGGCTGAAGGGTCTGGGTCACTTTAGCTTGGAGAAGAGGAGACTGAGGAGTGATCTCATTCATGTTTATAAAGATGTGAAGGGCAGTGTCAGGAGGACAGTGCCAGGCTCTGCTCAGTGATGTCCAGTGATAGGCCATGGAGCAATGGGTGCAAGCTGGAGCAAAGGAGGTTCCACGTGAGCATAAGGAAAAACATTTTCACTGTGAGGGTGACAGAACCCTGGAATAGGCTTCCCAGAGAGGTTGTGGAGTGTCCTTCTCTGGAGACATTCAGAACCTTTTCGTGTGACCTACTCAGGGTGATCCTGGTCTGGCAGTGGGGTTGGACTGGATGATCTTTCGAGGGCCCTTCCAAACCCTGGCATCCTGTGATTCTGTGTGACAGTGGTGATCACAGTTACCCTGAGGGTCTAGGAGAGTTCAGAGCTCCACACACACATTCATGGCACTAACAGATTACTTTGTCAGCACTCTGCAGTCATTCTTCAAGAGTGTATTTGTACCTTGGGACCCACTGAAATGGAAACAGCCATTTCACATAGCATGGTCTCTGGTGTCTATTGACAGGGAAGAACATGCACATGGTGATTAGTGGCTGGCAGTAACTAGCTCATGTGTGCCTGATAAACTCCTTGTGCATCTCATAGTATTTGTGTGTGTTTGTGTCTCTACATTATTCCCACCTCTTTTACATTGGGGTAAATATCCCCACTTAGCAAGTCCAGAAGAAAATTCTGTTGTGTTGTTTTTTTTTTTTTTCCTCTTTTACTGTATTTTAACCTTTTAGTTGACAGGAATATTCTCTTTCCTTTGAATGGAGGACATTTAGTTGTACCATCTGCTCATTGGTCATCCATCATATCTCTAGCCAGCTCTATTTATATACTGGCCAGATATTAATCATGAATATTAATGACTGGCATGAGTCCTCTCATACTGTTGCTTGTCCCCAGCATCTATTTGTGCATTGTAGTAGGTCTGTGGTGTCCACTTCTAGGAAGCAGTGCTGAAACCTGTGCATTTCAGAAGCAGACTAAAAAGCTGATATGGGCAGTTAAAAGCTTTTATTTTCATTTCCTTCTTCACAAAGCAAGGAAACACAGGAGGAGGACATAATGCTTATGGTGATAATTGGAGCTGATTTGGTTTTGTTATGGGAAGAGGCTTATGCTGAGATGTGTTGCATTCAGGAAGGGATATCTCTATTCTGGACACTCATGAATGTACTCAAGTGGCCATTTCCAGTCAGAGTTTACTTCAGATATTCAAATTCAGATCTGAGAGACCTTCTATTAAAAGAGGTTTGTTACATGCTAAATATTTCATCTGGGTATAAGCTGCAAGGAGAAAATAATGAAGCCATTTTTCTAGTTAAAATCAAGCTGCCTTTGAAACTAGACTTCATTCTAGTCTTCCACTCCCTCCTTACACCCAGGCTTGCAAATTTCCTTTAGGTTCGGTGGCTTCAGGAAAGGATCTTGAATTTACAGTCTTAATTCACAGAGAAGAAATTGCTTTTGTAGCAGTTGCTGGCTACAGTTGCCTCTGTGGAAGGCTTTTGGAGCAGGCAAAGGTGTTCCCTCATAGTTTGTAAGCCTGCTGTCTTCTCTGATTCTGAGCAAAGCACTGACAGTGAAGTGTATCAGTTTGCAAACCCCTCACAATGCAAGCTAGATTTTTTTCTGACGCTAAATGACAGGCAGGTTGGAACTTCCTTTGGAAGTGTTTTTGTTTTGGACCATCAGCATATCACTGAAAGCTCAGTTCAATTAAATCCTCTCTTCCACTCCAGTTGGGTCTATTCAAAACAAAGTGTTTATTGATCTGCTCAAAGCTATAAATGCATTTGGGATTAAAAAACCAAACTCTGTTCAAGCGATTTCATCCGTTCATTTTAAAAGGAGCAGATGTTTTTTATCTTAACATTTACTCCATATTTTCTAGGACATGATTTATTGCAAGAAACTATTTAAGCTGACTTTTTTAGTTAACTAAATATTGGTACCATATGTGAAGGCTAGCACATCATAATTAATTGCAAATGGTGACCCTTTTGTTGACCTTAATTTTCCAGCATGCATGCACATAATTGAATCAAACTGTTCCAGCAAGTGGCAAGAAATAAATATGACCAGCTGAAATACTGATTGCCAATACTTACATATGATAGTAGTATTTTTTTTTTTTAATTTATTTGCTTGAAGATTGGACTGTTTTGCATTACCTGCTAGAATCTAGGATGTCAAATAAGGGCAAAAAAGAGAGAGTTCAGCAAATTGCTCCTTTGACCTCCGAAAAAAATCAGGTTCTTATGCAGTAGGCAAGCATAAACCTGGGATCTGTCAAAGTTTAGCTGTCTTCCTGACACTTGTAAACTTACTAAGGATCATTCAGGTTGTGATTTAGTGTGTAAGGGTGTTTGAACCACTGAGGAGTAGTGTTCATTAGTGAGTACTTTTTGAAAAGTCTGGAAGCTTATTAGTTACAGAAATCTGAGGTAATTGTATCTATTCTGTATTCTTGTGCCTTTATGCTGCTAATTTTAGGCCATTTGAAATCACATTGACTTCTTTTTATTAAGTGAAGCCTGAGGCTCACCGAGTTATTTGAGCTCCAAACTCTTACTCAACCACATGGACTCCCCTTGAAGTCTGTAGAGCTCTAGAAGCTTAAATGACTTTGTGAATTGAGCTGGAAGTGCCTGCAACAGAACTCCATCCAAACCTGTCTGATTGTAGGATTAAATGCAGTATTTGGGACTACATCCAAAGCAGTTTGCTGCAGCTCTTTGTATGGTCCAGCCTACTCCTCTCCCTCCAGTGAGTCAGGTTTTGCCTGGCTGTCATACAATCATAGAATGGTAAGGTTGGAAGGGACCTCAAGGATCATCTAGTTCCACCCCCCTGCCAGAGGCAGGGACACCTCCCACTAGTACAGCTCACTCAAAGCCTCCTCCAGCCTGGCCTTGAACCCCTCCAGGGAGGGAGCAGCCACACCCTCCCTGAGCAACCTGTGCCAGTGTCTCACCACCCTCACTGCAAACAACTTCCTCCTAACATCCAGTCTAAATCTCCCCTCTGCCAGTTTAAACCCATTGCCCTTGTCCTGTCATTATGAGACCTTGTCAATAGTCCCTCCCCAGCCTTCCTGTAGGCCTCCTTCAGATACTGCAAGGCTACTCTAAGGTCTCCTGGAAGCCTTCTCTTCTCCAGGCTGCAGAGCCCCAACTCTTGTAGCCTGTCCTCACAGCAGAGCTGCTGCAGCCCGCTGAGCATCTTTGTGGCCTCCTCTGGACCCGCTCCAGCAGTTCCATGTCCTTCCTGTGCTGGGGGCTCCAGAACTGTACACAGTACTCCAGATGGGGTCATGATGAAGGAAAGTGTCCAACTCATCATCTTCAAAGGGTAATGTAATATGGGTAGAGTACCCAACATCCTTCCACCTCCATCCTAGTAGAAAGCAAATTGATGTGGCTGCTGGAAGGAGCCATGGGAGAGCTGTTGAAATGGCTACAGTGCATTTGGTTGCAGTGTGTTAGGAGTTGAGGTTGGAGGGCTTTTATCTGATTTTGCTACTCATCTCTTTTCTCTTCCAAGTTATGAAATGAAAGCTGCTAAAGACATGGAACGGTACAACAGAGAGGTCAAGAAAGCTATGGGACACAGAGGGCACCAGCCCACGAAGGAGGCAGAAAAACACAAACCCAGGCTGAAGGCTTCCCCAGCTGACCAGCAGAAGCTTGACAAGATATTTCATGCTCAGGTTGAAAAGAGGAGGAAACCTGAAGAGCCTGCAAAAATTGTCACAGTGCCTTTTTCTCTGAGTTCCTGTAGACGTCACCTTCAGAGACGCCAAGGAAAGGATTCGGATGAAGAGGAGCTTTTCCTGATCCGTCGTCAGAGTTTTCCTGATGTCTGGATATTTGCTACTGGCAAAAAGCTAATGTTGCTGAACCCATATAGATTGGAGGAAGCACTGTTATGTAAAAGATTGCTGATGAATCATAAGCTTCCAGCAGAGAAACTGGACAAGCCAATTGTGTTAACAGACAGGTATAGTACAACGGAGCAAAAACGTTTGTGTTCTTCCATAAGAATTTACAGTAAACTCTCCTAAGACCCTGTTTGCTAATTCCAGGCTTGTTTGTATATTTATGTATCTCTAAGAAGAGGGTTTTGTAATGTTTTGTAGACTTTTACTAGTAATGAGCAGGCCTGCTCATGCTCTACTTGCACCAAGTACGAATTTTGAGCAGCTTCACTGGTAATAGAGCAGAGACAAATTTCTTCCACCAGAGGAAAATTTAAATGCTCCCCAGTTTCACCATTTCACTCCAGCTAATTCCAGGCTTGTTTGTATATTTATGTATCTCTAAGAAGAGGGTTTTGTAATGTTTTGTAGACTTTTACTAGTAATGAGCAGGCCTGCTCATGCTCTACTTGCACCAAGTACGAATTTTGAGCAGCTTCACTGGTAATAGAGAAGAGAAAAATTTCTTCCACCAGAGGAAAATTTAAATGCTCCCCAGTTTCACCATTTCACTCCAGCTAACTTTTCCTCCCATGGGTTAGGCAATGGCTGATGTAATTAATACCATTATATGCTGAAACATGGTCACTCTTTAAGATAGTTGTGATTTTGTTTCTTCAAACAAATTGCTTTTCCAGAATATCCTTAAAGATCTTGATCTCTCCTCATCACTTACTACTTTTTTTTTTCCCTCCAATCTTTTTCTCACAGTTTGAATTTTCACATTTGGGGTTTTAACACTTTGATATGTGGTTTGGTTTTGTTTCTGTTTTTTTTTTTTTTTTTCCCCCAGTCTTATTGGTGGAGCTCAGTATATGGCTGCTCTTTATAAAATGCAGAAGGATTACCAGAGTTTCAGTGGATCAAGTCAGTTGTCAGATCCAAGGCTTGTTGCAAATGGATTCCAGATCACAATGATAGAAGGTATGATGGTTTTAAAATCTTTAGTCTCTTCCTCATGCTGAGGCTTGTTTCTTCTGCTTAAATAGATTGTTTATGTGGGTTGTGTTGTTCTAACATCCTGCTTTTCTTAATGCTGAGATTTTATTGCTTGGCAGAGAATGTCACCTTTGACATGGAACATTGAGTGTTGGAACCTGGTAACTGAATGGAAAACTTTAATAGGATTTCAAAGAATGCTCTGAAATGCCTATTTTCCTCAGTTTTCTTCTCTTTCTTTTCTCAAAATGCTGCATGTCAATGTCCTTAACAGCCATCCTGACAGAATTTAGATTAAACTGGTGCAGATTCCTTAGTCCTGGTGGCTTCTTCCAAGGGTGATACTTGCAGATACTTCTGCAAGCATGTGCTTTAGCAGATGACTTCTCTGCTGTTGAACAGCTGAGGAGGTCCAGTAAGGAGCTGGATCCAATTCTTGACTGACTTGTATCAGAGTTGCAACACAGAGCCCCAAGGGGCCAGTAAAGGAGGGTGACCGAATCACCATCACGCCTTTTGATAGAGTTCTTTTCAGTGCCTTTATGTTGATCACAAAATAAATGTTTTGTGTAAGATCCTTTTCCCTTAGCAAGAGGGATCAAATGTTTGTGTGTTTTTCCAAAGCACAATTCATAAGGATGCTGCTGAAACCCAGAGGCAACCCACCCAGAGTTGGTTCTGCATATCAGAATTTCCTTAGCAGAATTCCAAGGCAAGCAAACATCCTTGAGGGTAGTACCTAGTTGACAGCTCAGAGACAAGATTCACTATAAGAGCTGTTAGAAATGCTATAGCTTCATGTGTTACAGATCCCCACATATGTACAGTGATGACAGATCTACTGGAACATATGGGGTCTTTTAATGGTGGATACAAAAAAAGGGATGTAGAGCAACTCCTTCACTCAGAGGCTGTTTTTGGGGAAGAATGGAGCCTAAAGCTGTTTTCTTTACTGAATCACACACAACAACACCAAGGAAACTTCTTTCTGACTTGCTAAATCCCTCCATAGAGCAAAAGCTTTGTAGAAAAAGTATTGATGATCACAATCTTAGACTGGATGATTAGGGGAAGAAAGAGCGTATTGTGAGAGGCAGCTTTTACAAGGTTTAGCAGCAAATCAGTCTAGCACATCAAAAGCTGAGGAGGTCTCCCATAGGTCTCCAGCTTTTTTTGCTCACATACCTTTTTTTGTGTGTTTCACCTGATCCTGGAAGTTTGCTCAGAATCTAATTAATGGATAAATGGAATGTGAAAATTTGAAGACAGTTTCTAGGTAGCAACAGAAGAGAGTTGTTGACCAATCGTGGTACTAGAGATGAGAAACTAGTTGTTAAGATGGCTTGGTTAGCTTAAGAGCAGGATTGTACAGCAGAACAGCAACTGNGAATGCTTCTCTAAGGTCTTCTCAGAGCCTTCTCTCCTGCAGGCTGAACAGCCCCAGCTCTCCCAGCCTCTCTCCATAGGAAAGGTTGTCCAGCCCTCTGATCATCTTTGTAGCCTCCTCTGCACCTGCTCCAGCAGTTCCATGTCCCTCTTATGCTGCAGGCACCAGAACTGAGTGCAGTAGCGCAGGCGGGGTCTGACCATAGCAGACTTGAGTCAGAGAATCACCTCCCTCATCCTGCTGGTCACACTTTCCTTGGTATTTCTAAGTGTGTACAGAAATGAAATCTTGTGAGGAAACTCTTTTCATTTGGTTTAAAGGAGAAGTGCTGTCTGTGCACTATACAGGTTGATGACCTGTGGCCCTGGGCTTGATCACTACTGTACAGCAAGCCCACCTGAAAAATGGGAATCTGCTTCAGTTCTTTGTCACCACTCTTAGATTTTAACTACTTGAAGGAAAAGTTAATAACATCTGAGGCTTGTCAGTCATGTTTATAAGCTTCTGCTGATGTCATTATAGCAGCTCTAGCCAGCATTGTTACAGGAGCAGATGAAGGTAGAGATACTAGCAAACAAATGGAATCTCTCCCAGCTCTTTTCCCAACTGACCCCAGGATTTTTACTTAATACTTCATCAATCCCTCCTTTTTTCTTAAACTCATCCTCCAAGCATGCTGTCTTCTACAAATATGCCTTTGTGTTCTACAAGTAGCTTGTTAAAGCTGCTTTTTAGGAACATGAGTGTTAATTATTAACACTCCACACATGTCCTTCTCTGTGCAGTTTGAGGTTAATTCATAGATTCTTGTGATACAATCTTCACAGAAAGTGACCTGCAGACCACAAGTGATTTGTCCCACTTAAACCTGAGTGTTCTATAGGATTTCTCAAGTTGGAGAGAACAAATTTGTCTGACAAAACATTCCTCTCTATCCTGTAGAAGCTTGGGTTTTTTGAGGTTCTTTTGCTGCCTAAATTCAGTGTCTGCTTTTGTGGGTTTTTTGAAACTCAGACACAGCCTAAAAGAGGGACACTCAGGTGTTGTTGAACTAGAAGCTGCCTCAGAAAAGTTGTTTCTTCAGGATATATTGTTAATTTGATGGGGAGAGGGCTTAGGACTTTGGCTAGTGGATGGTAAAGTCACAGCTTGCTGTGGAGAGGTGTCCAGAATGCAAATGTGCACTTAACCCACGGTAGCTGGAGAGTGTCACCTTAGCAGTATCCATAGGAGCACACCTGAACCCCATTCTCTGTGCATCTACCTTTATAACTGACTTTTGCCCAACTTTTAGGGTGGTCAGTCCTAGCATTTGCTGTTTCTCAGCTGAACTCTTAACTCTTTCTTGATGCCAAAGTCTGCTGTAGTGTATTTGAAGATCTGCATTTTCTTTTGGGTCTTCAGAGCTGATGTGGCCACATTGGATGTCTCTTTCTGACTGCTGGTTGACTTCTTATTTACAGCCACTTTTTCATGGCTTCCTTTTTCATCCTGGGCTGAGAGTTTTATTTTCTGTAGTAAAAAATGTCCACTTTCTGACAGAGATATCTTCTTTGATGTCACAGGCAAAGGTTCCACTTCTTTAGCTTTTGAGTTTGAATGTGATAGTGGTGTTTCTGGGAATTCCTTCTTGCTGAATAACAAACCTTTCTGCTGATCCATGTGGAGAAGTCTGTGATGGCATTGGTAGCTCTAAGGTAGCTTCCATAACAAGAATGAAGGAAACTTAGCTGGTACCATTGGATGCTTGTCAGTTTTGGCAGCAGCAGAAGAGGCTTTCCTTGACTCATGATGTTCTCTGAAGAGGACTTGTCAGTCTTGTAGGTTGCATTGATTATTTGTTTAAATCTCCAGAAATATTCTACCCAAGGAGATGAGAGGGACCCTAAGTGTTGATGCCCGTTAATATAAATTTACTCTACTCATAATACTCAGATAGTAATTTGGAATGCAAGACCTCTTGCCTTGGTATTGAGCATCCCACTAGGACTGTTTCCTACATGATGTGCACCTAGGTAGGATCAGAGATGCACTCTTTATCTCCTCTTGGGGTGGGTTGTGTTTTACAGGGCTGACTTTAAGAACAAGAAAATCTGAACAGTTGCCTTAATTGGGAAGGTGACCTAAGTAATTAATTCCTTTGTTGCTTTAGGCTTGCATCCCCACTGGTCTCTGTCAAAGATGCTTCCTCACACTTTGTTCCTATTTTTTCTACCTTTTTGGCATCATATAGCACAGAGGAACTTTTAATAAATTTTCTGATTCTGATAGTTTCCTGCCTAAAAACCTACCACTTACCATTAGGTTTTCCTTATTTGGATGACTTGTCTGTAAGGGACAACTTCTCTCATAGGATTAAAAAAAAAAAATAGTAATTCATTAGTCTTGCACTAAATTTAGAAGGTCTGAGGGCTTAGTGCCATGGTCTAATTGATTGGATGGGGCTGGGTGATAGGTTGGACTGGATGATTTTGGAAGTCTCTTCCAACCTGGTTGATTCTGTGATTAATAATAGGAAATTGAATTCAGCTCCCTGAAAGTGCTGGGAATTTGTAGAATCACAGAATGTTAGAGTTTGGAAGGGACCTCAAAAGATCATCTAGTCCAAGCCCTCTGCTAGAGCAGGATCACATAGGGCAGGCTGCACAGGAATGCATACAGGGGGGGTTTGAATGTCTCCAGAGAAGGATCACAGGATGTCAGGGGTTGGAAGGGACCCAAAGAGATCATCCAGTCCAACCTCCCTGCCAGAGCAGGACCAGACAATCTAGCTCAGTGCACACAGCAACACATCCAGGCAGGCCTTGAAAGTCTTCAGAGAAGGAGACTCCACAACCTCTCTGGGGAGCCTGTTCCAGTGCTCTGGGACCCTTACCATAAAGAAGTTCCCCCTTGTGTTGAGCTGGAACCTCCTGTGCTGCAGCTTCCATCCATTGCTCCTTGTCCTATCCCAGGGAGCAAGTGAGCAGAGCCTGTCCCCTCCCTCCTGACACCCAAAGGAGACTCCACAAGCTCTCTGGGCAGCCTGCTCCAGGACTCTGCCACCCTCACAGTGAAAAAGTTTTCCTTATGTTCATGGGGGAAGCTCCTGTGCTTCAGTCTGGACCCATTGCCCCTTGTCCTATGATTGAACATCAGTGAGCAGAGTCTGAAACACAGCTGTGTCCTTTAATGGCCAGAACCTTTTTGCTCATGGGATGAGTGTGAGCTTTAGTTACTCTAACAACTACAAGCAGTCTTTCTCACAGACATAGCTCACATGCCTCACTCTGAACCCCATGACACCATGTCACATTACATGTACCCCCTCCTACTAGGGTCACAAAGATCTAAGCAGGTCTTTTCTTCCTAACAATGAACACGTTTTGTTCTTGGTCTTTCATTTGGGTGGGCAAACTGAGCTTCTGAGGAGGATTTCCTTTTACACCAATGCAGCCTTTGGTACAAGAGTGCAGGAGTTCCAGGCTTCACTTACCTATTGTTCAGTGGGGGATAAGTTTGTCCTTCTTGTGGCAAGACAGCAACATCTCAGTATTGTTTAAAGGCTCTATATGACTACAGCTAAAGTTGTTCCAAGTGTGCTAGATCTTGGATGTGCTCTATTTGAGTGGCTATAGCTTGAAACTAGAGAAGAGTAGATTCAGACTGGATGTTAGGAACAAGTTCTTTACCATAAGTGTAGTGGAACACTGCAGCAGGTTGCCCAGGGAGGTGGTTGAGGTCCCATCCCTGCAAATATTCATAGTGAGGCTTGACAGGGCTCTGGGCAGCCTGATCTAATTGAGGATGCCCCTGCTGACTGCAGAAAGGGTTGGACTGGCTGACCTTTGGAGGTCCATTCCTATCCAGAGCATTCCATGATTCTAGGATCTTCTACAGGCTAGCATCTGCTGCTTCTCTTCTATATTGCTTGCTTCTCTTTTTATATTGCTTGCTTCTCTTTTTATATTGCTTGCTTCTCTTTTATATTGCTTGCTTCCTTTTTATATTGCTTGCTTCCTTTTATATTGCTTGCTTCCTTTTAATATTGCTTGCTCCTCTTTTTATATTGCTTGCTCCTCTTTTTATATTGCTTGCTCCTCTTTTTATATTGCTTGCTCCTCTTTTTATATTGCTTGCTCCTCTTTTTATATTGCTTGCTCCTCTTTTTATATTGCTTGCTCCTCTTTTTAATACTGCTTGCACAGCAGCCTGAGGAGCTTTCAGCTAGATCTTTCTCTGGATAGCTGACAGTGAAAAACATGTTGTGAAATAGCTCAGGAAAGGCTTCTTGCTCTAAGTGTGTCAGAGAAAATGAATGGCTTCTTTGTGGAACGTGCCAGTTATTGTGGCTCACGAAGCTGTGATGCTGAGCTCCACTCTGTCTTCCACTGCCCTCTCGCCCCCTCATGTTCTGGCCTTGCTGAGACTTCAAGTGATGCAGTCTGTTTGCTTTTACTTAACTCAGTTTTCTGGGATCTGCTGCCAGGCATTTGCTTGCTGGGTATAGCTTGCAGTGACCCCTACATGCAGAAAAGCATTTAGAGAAGTAAGATTGATTGCTTTGCTCCTGGTTCTCCTTGAGATGTCTCTCTTATGTGTACCTTCACTGCACATCTGTCCACTTGCCTTTGGGAAAGGCCTAGAGTGATGTGAAGTTTTGGCTGGAAAGGAACTGAGAGCAAGAAAACACATCCTAACCTGGGTTTGTAACAAGGGTGGACCTTGGGCTGTGCTCCAAGGCAGGCTTTTAGGGTAGAATCATCTGCTTGGCAGAATGTGTGTACCAAACATGGACAGCTTTAAAGAATGTGCTTACAGGGCTTCCAAGGGCAGTAGCAGGTAGATAACCCATCTTCCCTGGTAATGTCATCTGCCTCAACTCCTGTAAATGTTTTACTAAAGGAAACTTATGCTGCTGCTTAGTTTCAGTTTGATTTTGAGCATAGACTGGGAAGATCTGTAGTCTTACAACGTTACCTAATCTAGGTGACAGCTGGAAGAGAGCAGTTTTTCTTGGCCATCAAGAAGGAATTATCCAAAGATAATTGGAAGGAGAAAGGGGAAATTTGTAACAATGAGAAATCCACATTTGGAGTCAATTGAAAGCTAGTTTATTTGTGCATGGGAATATTTTCCTTGGAAGTTGCAAAGCAGTTCATAGAAACTACCATGGAAAGTGCTTGAAGCCTGCTGGTTGAGTACTCAAAAACCTTAATGTGTATTTTGTCCAAAATTTACAAGTACACTGAGGCTTGGACATCTGCTTCTATCATCAAGTGCTGCCAAGAGTGGAATTCCTGCAAAGACTTGCAGATAAGTAGATGTTAATCAGCATGCAGTGGGCTGCTTTGAGGTGGGAAGAAGGTTAGCAGCAAAGGAAAATGACACACAAATAAATACCAAAGAGGAAAACCTCTCTCAGCCAGGATTTGTATGATTTCTTTTTATGTTAGGTTCTTGGAAGCCCCCTTTGGCATTCATGTTAATCACAGAAACATTCAGGTTGGAAAGGGTCCCCAGGATCACCAAGTCTAACTGATATCCCTACTCCACAAGGTTCACCCTAAACCATATCCCCAGGCACCACATCCTAACAACTTCTAAACACATCCAGGGTTGGTGACTCCAACACCTCCCTGGGCAGCCCATACCAATGCCTGACCACTCTTGCTGGTAAAAACTATTTCCTAATGTCCAGTCTAAACCTACCCAGTCACAGCTTGAGGCCATTCCCTCTTGTTCTATCACTGTTTACCTGTGAGAAGAGACCAGCAGCAGCCTCTCTACAGTGTCCTTTCAGGTAGCTGTAGACAGCAATGAGGTCTCCCTTCAGCCTCTTCCTTTTCACACTAACCAGCCTCAGCTCCTTCAGTCACTCCTCATCAGATTTATTCTCCAGGCCCTTCCCCAGCTTTGTTGCTCTCCTCTGCACTGGCTCCAGCACTTCCACATCCCTCTTGTAATGAGGTGTCCAAAACTGAACACAGTGTTCGAGCTGTGGCCTCACCAGAGCTGTGTATGGTGATGTCACAGAATCATGGATAGTTTTAGTTTGGAGGGGACCATTANTTCCATGTCCTTCCTGTGCTGGGGGCTCCAGAACTGCACACAGTTATGAATGGTATTCTTCCATCCTTTCCTTCTGACACTCTTTATTCCTTAGACCTGTAGCAGAGGAAAAGGGAAGGTAGCCAGGCAAGTTGGATTGAGATTTCTGAACACATGAAATGAATGAGAGGAGGAGCTGTGAAAGATTGCATGAGCCTGTGTGAGCCTGGCCCCTGCTTCTGACTGGGAGTGGAAGAAAATTTAGCCGTACAGCAGCAGCTTCATTAAGATTTTTTGCAAGTAATGTGAATAAGAAGCAAAATCTCTTCCTGCTCAAAGATCAGAGAAGGATTTTGGTGGGAAGGTTCTTTGAAGGTTTTATTCATCATTCCTGTTCAGAGTGGTCCCTGCCACAACAGTGATACCATATGAGTGACACTATGAAGTGTGTCACGGAGCCTTTAGTTCCATGGGGTTTAGCTCCTCCTCTGCTGTGGCAGGAAGAACAGAAAACCTGCTTTTTATTTCAGTAGAAGCTGAATTTGTTATGGTAACATTTGAACTCTACAGATGTCTAAACCAATTACATAGGAAAAGGTGCCAACAGTTTTGTATGGGTTTTTTTCCCCCCAAATTACTTGTATTTTATTATAGAATCATAGAATGGTAAGGTTGGAAGGGACCTCAAGGATCATCTAGTTCCAACCCCCTGCCATAGGCAGGGACACCTCCCACTAGCACAGGTCACTCAAGGCCTCCTCCAACCTGGCCTTAAACACCTCCAGG
>WBNM01033709.1:0-27182 GCA_013399055.1 Ramphastos sulfuratus | reverse complement strand
TTCTATTATTCTATGATCTTTCAGGGGCAGTCCACTAGGAACACAGAGGAAGATTGGACTCCACTGAACTTAAGTATACAGCCAAATCCCGGACATTTAGGATTAGCCCAAAGTAGTCCAGCTGTGTCATAGCAAGTTCAAAAGCTTCACAGATTACCAAGCCCCATTTGGAGCAATGATAAACTTAAATTTGACAGAATGGGCAGCAGAGACTGAAAAAAAAAAAAGAAAAGAAAGACCTTTCTGTGTGGCTAACTCATTTCTTGCATCTAGCACATCCTTTTATCAAAAAGAAATGCCAAAGGCTTTCTGAACAACAGGGAAATGTGCAATTTCTTTCACAAACATACATCTCTGCTTTGCTTTCTGATTGTTGTTGACAGACCCCTTCATTATTCCCTTAAAGAACCATTTTATGTTTATTTGTGCTGTCTATACAGATTTGGGGACTTGTTTTATGAATTGCCTGAGGGCAATGTCTTTTTTTAATAAAAGTTTATTACGCTTTGATTGGTTTCGCTGATATTTATCCTGTGTCTCTGTGTTGCAGTTACTCATTTTTGTTCCAAAAACACCCAAATTACTGTAACTAATGTACCAGAGGAGTGCTTTAACCATTAGCAATTGACAGTGCAAAATGTTTCTCAGCTTTCCTTTTTCAATGCAGATGTTTCCGTGCACAAATCATCGAGGGCTGGTTTGCCAGGGTCCTTGTTTATTATCTCATGGACGTTTACAAGAACAGCTCATGAGTGTGATGTGGCACAAATGGGAGGCAGAGCTCAGCCACCTGATTGCCATAATCACCAATTAACCATAGAATCATAGAATCATAGAATGGTAAGGTTGGAAGGAGACCTCAAGGATCATCTAGTTCCAAGCCCCTGCCATAGGCAGGGACACCTCCCACTAGCACAGGTCACTCAAGGCCTCGTCCAACCTGGCCTTGAACACCTCCAGGGAGGGAGCAGCCACAACCTCCCTGGGCAACCTGTGCCAGTGTCTCACCACCCTCACTGCAAACAACCTCCTCCTGACATCTAGTCTAAATCTTCTCATTCTCTCAAAAGTGCATGTGTAAAAACCTTGGAGGGATAAAAGATCAACTGTTTCCTAAACTATAGCCTTATTTCCTTGTAAGTTAGGTTGTGGCTCACTAGAAGATCCTGTAAAATGAGTTTAATAAGTACCCCACCTACTTTGGAAATGGTGTCAGGAGGTAGCACAAAGTAACCANAGCTACGTGCTCTTGTGGCCAAGAGAGCCAATGGCATCCTGGGTTGCAGCAAGAAAAGTGTGGCCAGCAGGGCTAGGGAGGTTCTTCTCCCACTCTGCTCTGCCCTGGTGAGACCACACCTGGAATACTGTGTCCAATTTGGGGGTGCTCAGTTCAGAAGAGACAGAGCCCTGCTAGAAAGAGTCCAGCGGAGAGCCACAAGGATGAGTGGATGACTTGAGCATCTGCCCTATGAAGAGAGACTGAGAGCCCTGGGACTGTTCAGTCTGGGGAAGAGTGAGGGAAGATCTAATGATTATGTACAAATATCTGAGGGGTGGGTGTCAAGTGGAGAGGGCCAAGCTCTTTTCAGTGGTCAGCAGCAACAAGCCAAGGAGCAATGGATGCAAACTGGAACAGAGAAGGTTTCAGCTCAACATGAGGAGAAACTTCTTTAGAGTGAGAGTGACAGAGCACTGGAACAGGCTGCCCAGAGACGTTGTGGAGTCTCCTTCTCTGGAGACTTTCAAAACCTGCCTGGATGCATTCCTGTGCAAACTACCCTGGGTGATCCTGCCTTGGCAGAGGGGTTGCACTTGATGATCTCTGAAGGTCCCTTCCAACCTCTAAGGTTCAGTGATTCAATGAGAAAACCTGTTGCTACAAAGGAGGCAAGATCCACTTTTCAAAGGTGCTTTCTTCTGCACAGGGGTCACTCACATCTGTGCGGGCTCTGCCAAACACAGGTCCCTTCCAATCTCTAAGGTTCTGTGATTCTGTGATTCTGAACTTTGGTGAGGGTGTTAAACATCTTCATATGCAAACATTTACCAGGAACATGTATATGTGTATACATACATTTATATATAATGTTGGCTTATCTTAACACATAGTGAAAGAATCTTACACTAAACCAAATGCATTCTCATTTTCTGTAAGCTAAAAGCATACACAGATGCAGTTCCTGTGGGTTTGCTGCTGTTTGGTAACTTGCTAAACAACAGCAATTAGAACATGATTCAGAAATACAAGCCAGAATGCCTTTTTTGCTCTTCCTCACTATACAAATCACTTATTTTATTTTCCATTATTCAAAATTGTTCCGAATAGGATTAAAATCACCTGAGTTTCATCACTTGGTGAGCCAGGTTTTGTCCTCCCATAGAGTTCCTGTCTTTAACTCAAGGAATGTTCTATAAAATAGCAATGGCCCTTTTAGTGGGCCATAGTGGGATGAAATGAAAGGTTCCCATGAAACTTGAGGTCTGTCTTATCCCCTCAGTGTTAGTACAGCTTCTCATATTGCCTGTGGGGACAGTTACATCAGACAGACACACTGAGCATACTCCACAGAGACTTTTTAAGGGACAGTCATTCTAACAGTCTAGTCTTGCCTTCCACTGCTTTACCCACTCTATGTGCAACCCACTGCATCTCAATGNAGCCTTCCAATATCTTAAGGAAGCCTGCAGGAAGACTGGGGAGGGACTATTGACAAGGTCTTGCAATGAACAGGACAAGGGGCAATGGGTTTAAACTGGCAGAGGGGAGATGGAAACTGGATGTTAGGAGGAAGTTCTTTGCAGTGAGGGTGGTGAAACTCTGGCACAGATTGCCCAGGGAGTTTGTGGCTGCTCCCTCCCTGGAGGTGTTCAAGAGTGACCTGTACTAGTGGGAGGTGTCCCTGCCTATGGCAGGGGGTTGGAACTGGATGATCCTTGAGGTCCCTTCCAACCTTACCATTCTATGATTCTATGATTCAACAAAGACTATGGCAACTGGTTATTTTACAGTGAGATAGTCTTACTTGCTGAAGGACATAACTGAGCTGGCAGGCTTTATCTTGAAAAGAAAGAAATTGGCAACACTCATTCAGCAACCTTTGGTGAGCAGTGGCAAGGCAGTGCAACTTCAGCTGCTGAAAGGACAAAGCTGCCTGGCTCTGGTAGTAAGAGATAGGAATTAAGCCATGAAACTAATGAACAGTACAGGAGCTGGAAAACAAGGTTGTGCTGTCCTTCACTTGTTGAGATATTCCTGGGTTTTAGTTCTTTGTCCTGCCTCGTGTGCACTCGCTAGTGGCCATCATACAAGGTTAAAACAGTTTTTCTGTAGAGATGTGCTGCCCTAAAAGAGCCCTGCTGGGTCATCCTAATGCTTTCCAGTAGTTAATGTCAGCAGTGCTCTGAAGGGGTCAACACTTCTTTGTAAGAGGCCACACAATGTCCAGAAGTCCCTCCTAACATAAACTACTCCATCACTCTGTGGATCTGTCCCAGTCAGCGCTGGGCACCAAGAAATGGAGATGGTACTGCTGTGCCCTGTGCTGGCAGTGTTACCACACAAGCACTCCCAGCACCAGGAGCGTGGGCTGAAAACTGAGTCTCCTTTTTATTAGAACTGCTCTTGCTCTGACCTCCCTAAAAGGGAAGAAATGACAAAGAACTCTCCTGATAGCAGTTAAATTGTGATGCTGCAGGAAATGGACGAGAAGAGCCAGTTCTGGATGCTTTCACACAGCTTTGTTTCTTTTTCTTAGAAAGGCATTTCTTTCTCTTGCTCTTGTACCTCATCTCCTCTTCACAAGGGAGATGATATTCAATTACATAGCATGCTGTAGGTAGCATATGCCTGGGCTATCATGTGTGGGCTACTCCCCTGCTTTCTGAGCCTTCCCAAGCATTCCAGAGCCTTTTCTTTTTAATCTACCAGTCAGCATTTGATACAGAATCTGGAAATTATTTTGCTGCCAAAAGTGTGCAAGGAGGTGGGAGACAATCTGTGGGCTTCTGCTAGAGCAAACACAAAGAACTATTCTCTCATCTAGTAAAACAATAAGATTAGTCCTTTTATCATTAATTTTTTTTGCTCTCCTTCACTGCTTTGTAAACACTGCTTGTATGATTTCGCTTCTTATCGTTTGCAAACTCAATCTGCTTTTGTTGAAGCAGTGTCAATCACAAGGGTTTTTCTGCTCATAGACTTAGTGATATGACTGATTGAAAAAGGAGACAGGCTTTCATTTGAGTCTGCAACATGTGACACACTCACTGTTGGAAACAAAAGGGGGGAGAAGAAAACAAAGGGAACAGTTCTGTAAAGCATAACCCAAAGTTCACTCGCTCTGTCAAGGAGATTAAGATTAAACTGAAGCAGGTCAAAGCTATTAACATTTAGACTACAGGGTATATAACAATTTAGCATCTAGTTGTGTGTTGGCTTCCTAATTGGAGAGAAGCTTGTTTCTAACTTTTTATGTAAACACTAGCATTAGCAAAAACCTGGGTGGTCTCAACATTGTAACCCAGTGGACGTATTTGATCCACATCTCCCTGCAAATAAAAACAAACAAAAAAAAATTGTCCTTTCTGACCAAGTTCACATTTAAATTGTAAATAAGTCTCTTGATTTCTTTCTGCTGACTGTGACAGCACTTGCAAAGGGAAAACTTCACAGTGATACTTCTGGGCTTGCTTTAAATTTGTTTTCCCAAATGGCAAATTCTCCTTCACACCACACACTTTGTGACAATCTTATTTATGCTCAGCTCTTTGGACCAAGCAAGAAGATTACTGTAGCCACAAGTCGGGAGCACAGGCATGACTTGTTTGTTAATTAACTCCCATAGCATGACTTATACAAGTCAGATGTTTATTTATGGAATATCCTTCACATTTTCAAGTCACATTATTCTCTGATTTCACAGTGCTCTCTCTACAGCTTCTTGTTCTAAATCCAATAGCAAGTGAAATGGGATGGGTTACCAGGAGAAAACAGATCAGACAGCTGTCAGCAGGGTTAGCCTTTGGAAGGTGAGTTGGTTAAGTGTTTAGCAGCACCAACCCAAACAAGTAGCACAATGACCATTTTTTCTTTGGCATATTGTAGACAGATCCGACGTGGTGGATTGACCATGGCTGGGTGCCAGGTGTTCACCAAGCTCCCCTCTTCAGTAGGACACTGGCAGGAGAAAATAAGATTGGAAAAACTCATTAGCCAAGATCAAGATAAGGGCAGTTTAACAAAGCAGAAGAAAAGGCTGTGCACAGAAGCAAAGGAAAACAGAAGATCTTTTTCTCTACGTCCCATCAGCAGGCAATGTCCAGTCACTTCACAGGAAGGAGGGCTTCAGTATGCATAGCAGCTGACCTGGAAAACAGATGTCATAATAATGAATGTCCTCCCTCCTGCTTCCTCTTAGATTTTATTGCTGAGCACACATCATATGGAATATTTCTTTGGTCCCTCTGGGTCAGTTATCCTGACTATGTCCGCTCCAAAATGTTGTCCACCTCCTGGCTGACAACTGAAGAGGAGATCCAGGGAGGTGGGGACAGGATGGAGAATACTGAAGAGATATTTTCAGTGTCATGCAAGCACTGCTCAGCAGCAGCCAAAACCCAAGCTGTCCCACAGAAGGACTGATGCCATGAACTTCCCTGATCCACTGACAGTCTGTATTTAATGTGGGGCTTCTGCATCATCAGAGAAAGCCCTGCAGCTAAACCTGGGGTTTAAACATCACTTTATGAAGAAACACAGATCCTTGCTCAAGCAGTTAGAGGCCAGGACATCCTACAAAGCTCTTTAAGCACAGAGGGAAGCCCCTCAGAGTGAAGCACTTAACAGTGCTATCACCTTAGATTTGGAAACCTGTTGCCATCCTTTTGATATCAGGAAGGCAGCGTGTGTTAAATTCCCACCTTCCCTTTGGAGCACAGCATCATCAAGTACAGCAAGGGTCAACCAAGCTTTTTAGGCTCAGTTGCTTAGAAGTTACATGTGGCTGTCTCATCACTGTTTCTGTCTCATCTCTCTCCATCTATCACCAGTCCATCACTCCATGCCTACTGACACAACAACACTGCCACCACCAGAAGCATGATCAAGAAGGAGAGCAGCCCTGAGGAAAAGGACCTGGGGGTCTGGGGTGAAGAAAAGCTCANCGATTCTATGATCAGATCTCAATTCACTGGATACTTGTAAAAGGAGGCATCACATTACCACCTTATTAGTTAATCAATTTCAGAGACAAGAGTTTGCTTCAAACAGATAAATAGAAAGCTGTTATTCTGGATGTATCAGAAGAGTTTGGACTCAGCTTTCTGGAAGCAACAAAAATGAAATGTGGCAACGACTGACATATATTCACGAAACATTTGGCACTACGGAGTTTACATTTTTCATCAGAAAAGTCATTTCAGAAGTGTCTGTTTTCCAAGAGATGCATTTGCTTGTGCATTTAGAGGTCATGGAAGAATATCCTTTTATTGTTATTAATAATATTGATAGTTATAAAGCAAGAAGTTGATTTTATGAAAAACAGAGGGCTTCAGTAAGAGATGCAACACAGTTTTTGACAATGTAAATTTCCTGATTCTTTCGAGCATTGATCTAATTTTGAAGATGGAATCATGATTGCACCCAAATAAATAAATAAATAGGGTAAATGCTTGACATCAACAACCCAAAGATGAACAGATTCATAAATGAGATAGTTGCAAAGCGCTCTGAAAAATCCCTAGCAGGAAACAAACACAATAGAAGAACACACTCAAAATGAGATCATCTTCCCTATCTCAGCATACAAATTTGGCTGTCATTTCTAATTTTATCCATCAGCTATCACTATACAGAGCCAGATCTTGGATCCTATGGAATTAGCAGTGTCTCCCACTCAAGAGCCAGTTTCCTGATTCCTAGGGTACACGTCGTACTGAAGCCTGACTCTCTAATACATTTTACCATCTGGCATTCTACTGAGGAAAGCATCAAGTACAAAAAACTGAGACAGACACCATGCCTTTCTTAAAATATCAGTTGGGGTGGAGCTGTCAAACATACTGCATTTGTAATACATCTTTCTTTCTTGGGAAACATTCTGTGGATAGCCATTTCTGTCCTTTCTACATACTGTTACATCATAGACATAAGTTAAGGAAATACAGAAAGACTAAGGACTCACAGGCATTAACTTATTCTTGATCTCTATATTATTGTGTTACAAAGGAGGTACAAAAAGGTAGCTTTTTTTCCTGTTATTACTGCCTTCTGCAAGTGATGCCAAAAGGAAAGGAAAAATATCTCCTTAACTAAGCATCCATAAAACAAGAGGAAAAATTGAATCATAGANCCCTGCTGCCCACACTGCTCTTGCTGCAGCCCAGCACTCGGTTGCTGTCTGGGCTGCATTCACGCTGCAGGCTCATCTTGAGCTTTTCATCCCCCCAGCACCCCAGGTCCTTTTCCACAGGGCTGCTCTCAGCCATTCACCACTCTGACCCTGCAATGTCTGCACTTCAATCTGGATAAGCATGGTTTGGAAGTTTTCATGCCATCAAATTAATACATCCTTGGAATATGTCACAAATGATGAACTCTTAAAAAGTGCTGCATCCAACACTTCTGGAATGCTGTTGCTGTGCTATTTTATCCTTGCAGATAAAAATAAAATACCATAGAAAGAGACTAAAGAAATCAGAGGGAGCTTAGATAAAACTGATCATGATTTGCTCCTGTTTGTAATTTATAATCAGAATTAAGTCCAGACAGGTAATATATATACTTGATGGATTGGAAGAGCCAGTTTTTTGCAAAGCTGAAAGCAATTAGGAGCTAAATCAGTTGGGAGAAAGAAATTAGACAGGAAATGTGGATAATAACTGCAAAGTGTTTAAAAAACATTTTAGCAGAGATTTTGAAAGAAAAAAAACAAAGAATGAAAGCTGGGCTAGCCTAAATATTGACTTGCACAGAAGTGAAAACAGCTATATAAATCAAAATAATTGTTAAAAAAAAAAAAAAAAGAAGGCATTTATTAGAAGCCACAAGTATTAGACACAAGATAAGAACTATAGCAAATCGATAAGAATGGAAGCAAGAAGTGAGCTCTTTTCATCAGAGTTAAGGATAACAAAAGAGATTTCAGTCTTGACTACACAGAAATGTAACTGTGTCAATAATATATGCAGAAATCCATATGTTCTGTAAATAAATATGATCACTGTTTGAAGAAAAATCAGGCAAAATTGGTTCTGTCATAAGAAGACAAGGCAGTGCTGTTCATTCCAGCAGTAAATCAGAAGAATGTTAACAAATTAGATCAGCAGGCCTGCATAATTTGCAGCCAAAAGCTTTAAAAAGAAAAAAAAAAAAAGAAAAATGTCTGAAGAAATTTCAAAACCATGAATATTCCTTTTTGGTGAGTCTGGGAACAGTGGAAAAGTCCCAATGGGTTGAAAAAAAAATAAAAAAAATAGTTTTCGACGTGGCACCATTATATTTTTTAAGTTATATGTGTAACCAGGCAGTCACAGCCCTTTCAGCCTGAGCTGAAAGGATAAAATAAAGTAAAAGCTAATGGAGGACTAATTTAGCACAGAGTTAGAGGTCTATAACACAATTAATACTAAGCAAAACAGTTTAGTGGAAACAATAAGTTCTTCTGAGCCTTCTTGAAGAACTCAGCTTACTGTTCATAGGAATGAAAGAAAGGTCAATGCAGCCTGGCATGCATAAGACAAGCCACATGCCAGCAAACTGTGATCCTTCCAAGTCTTCAAAGAGCCTGTGGACAAAAGTAATAAAAGAGCATTGGCATCAGGAAGGTGTAGTGTTTGGCAGAGCCCACACAGATGTGAGTGACTCCCTGTGCAGAAGAAAGCACCTTTGAAAAGTGGATCTTGCCTCCTTTGTAGCAACAGTTTTTAAGTCACAGAATCACTGAACCTTAGAGGTTGGAAGGGACCTGAGATCATCCAGTCCAACCTCCCTGCCAAGGCAGGATCCCCTAGGGTAGTTAGCACAGGAATGCATCCAGGCAGGTTTTGAAAGTCTCCAGAGAAGGAGACTCCACAACCTCCCTGGGCAGCCTGTTTCAGTGCTCTGTCAACCTCACTCTGAAGAAGTTTCTCTTCTTGTTGAGCTCAAACCTTCTGTGCTCCATTTTGTAGCCCTTGGTCCTTCTCTTATTGCTGTGCACCACCAAAAAGAGATTGGTCCCCTCCACTTGACACCCAGCCCTCAGATATTTATAGAGATTGTTGAGGTCTCCTCTCAGCCTTCTCCTCTCCAGACTAAACAGCCCCAGGGCTCTAAGTCTCTCTCTATAGGGGAGATGCTTGAGTTCCCCAGTTGCCCTTGTGGCTCTCCATTGGACTCTCTCCAGCAGTCTCAGTCTCTCCTGAACTGGGGAGCCCAAAACTGCACATAGTATTCTAGGTGTGGTCTCACTAGGGCAGAGTAGAGGGGAAGAAGAACCTCCCTTGACCTGCTGGCCACCGTTCTTGGCCACATGAGCACATTGGTGTCCCACACAGAACTTGCTGTCCAGCAGGATTGTACCGTCTTTCTCCACGGAGCTGCCTTCCAGCAGGGCAGCCCCCAACCTGTACTGGTGATTCCTCCCCAGAAATGCCCTATGTGTCTTTTTGCAAGCCTGGCTTTTAATTTCAAATGTCCTTTTTCCACACTGATATTCAAGTGAGGTTTACCTGATGTGAAAGCAGGAGAGAAAGGCTTTAGTGAGCCTTTTACTCTGTTTACCAAGAAACCTTCTGCACAAAGACATCTTCTGTATTAATACAATTCTGAAAGGGTAAACTAACTGCTAACCAGGTAACCCAGCTAATAACTGTGACAACTTGCTAGCTGGTTAGGGTTAACTACCTGTAACATTGCCATTGATTTATGTCTGCCAGGTTCACAGGTTGTTTAGATTGTTCAGTTTAGCGCTTTTCCTCGGATTTCAGCTGAACATTTGGAATCAGATGTTCAATGGACTGATCAATACTAAGCACAATAGGTCTCTGTACTGCTCCATAAACAAAGCTGATTTTTATTGTCTTGGTGTGATTTAAACCTTTAACACTTTAACCCATTCTGTGGCACCATATGCTTCTCTCCCCCTTCTCTAATTCATATCAGATTGTGATTTAGCAACACGCAGGGCAATGAAATCTGCTGTGTGCCTAGAAGGCCTGATCCTGCAGATGTGTAGGCATGGCACTGCAGGTAGTTAAAAGACTCCTTTGATCCCTAGTGAGTCTATTCACATCTATAAACCTGTTAAGGTGAATTAGTTGTACGTGAAGGACTGACATTTGAATGTTGAGCTTTGTGGTTCACAAGATCTTTCCTAGCAGTCAGAGGCCACAGGGAGAGGCAGATCTCATTTGCTCAATGTGACTCATGTTACCTGCACAATTTTTGCCTAAGTCAAATTCCCTTCTCCCCGTAAAACATTTGCAGCCTGTCCCCCACCTTGCGACTGTACACCTCAGATGCAGTTGGGTAGAGGATTTCTCATGTACCTGCCAGCTGAATTTGATTCCTGGTTCAGAGAGGAGATGAATGTCAAGAGAGGAGTGAAATGCAGATTCAGCCCTGAAGGCTCCTCGGTCTGTAGAGCCCTGCTGGATGGCAGACTTTTGTTCTGCACCACAGCTCACAAAGTGAGCCTACCAGAGACACCATTCCCCATCACATCATCCGGGCCAGTGCTTCCTTATTAAATTAGCAAAGATGATGCATTAAATAGTCTGGAGAACGAAAACCTCAAATTGGGGTTGGGGAAGGACATCACTCTTGCTGCTGTGAAAGAGTACAGGTGAAAGAGAGAAAGTAAAGCTCTTCTGATTGGCAACAAAAGCTATTCTCATGCAGAAGCTGAACAGGCTCATTCTCTTTCATTGGTGCTGTATCACTGCTGCTCTGGTCACAAATGCACACCCATCACTTGCTCTTGAGTAAGTGCTGCTGGTTTGGTTGACCCTTGCTGGTGATTTCTCTAGAATAGAGAGAGTGTCTCTGACTAAATACTCCTCAGGCATGTGGAAAGCTTGTAGGGATAACCAATACAGTCAACACATGGGAAAAATTACTCTCCTGCCCCAAGGTAAGAAGCAGATCCTCCTAAAGCACTTAAATAATGACAAATGTTTTCAAGTCAGTGTTGGTATAAAACAATAATAAAAATAAGTAGTCTTTCTTTCTTAAAAAAAAAAAAAAAAAAAGAGGCAATAAGGAAAGGGAAGGAATATCTCTCTGAGCAATCAGAAATGAAACTTCCTGAAGCATAGGAAGTTTCATTTAAACATGAGGAGGAATTTTTTCACTGTGAGGGTGACAGAACACTGGAACAGGCTGCCCAGGAGGGCTGTGGAGTCTCCCTCTCTGGAGATATTCAAGAGCTGCCTGGATGTGTTCCTGTGTGATCTGCTCTAGGTGGTGCTGCTCTGGCATGGGGGGTGGACTGGGTGGGCTTTTGAGGTCCCTTCCAGCCCCTGACATTCTGTGATTCTGTGATCATTACTATCTAGCTTTCATTTCTCACACTTAAAAGGGATAGAAAATGTGAAGCAGTTGCAAACATCTTAAAGAGTGAGTTAAATCATTACCACAGGCTGGGGTCATTTAATATCTGTTGAGCTGAGTGTCACAGGCTGCATACATCTATGCATTTAATGCAGCTTTAAATAGTATGCACAAATGCAGGAGAATCAGGCAAGTATTTTTACTTGGAAAAATATCCTCATTCTGTGTTCACAGGATCACAGGATGTTAGGGGTTGGAAGGGACCTCCAGAGATCATCGAATCCAACCCCCTTGCCAGAGCAGGACCACAGAATCTAGCACAGGTCACACAGGAACACATCCAGACCGGGCTTGAAAGGCTCCACAGAAGGAGACTCCACAACCTCTCTGGAGAGCCTGTTCCAGTGCTCTGGGATATTCCATGTTGGAAATAAGCACCTTATTCAGCATCCCTGGGGCCTGAGCACCTACCTACCTTTGGCATCCATCTCTGTGGGTCAGCCTCTCTACACAAAGAAGGTCTCTGACCTCAGAGATTGTAAGGTGAAGAAGCAGCTTTCTTATGTTCTTACACCATCAAAACCTGCGAGAAGGAAATTAATCATAGGTTGACTTCTGCCAGGAAGTGAGGATCGTGCAGATTATTACCTGATACATTATAAGGATAAATGCTTATTTTCATAAATAATGTGGTTATCTAAAATTGTAGCCAAATAAAAGCCTCCCATCTCTTAACCATCACATCCAGAAACAGCTATAATTTAACAAATTGAAAATGAAAAAAAAAAAAAAAAAAAGCAAACCTTTGTCTTGTGAAACTGCCTCTATAAAATAATTTAGTATTGCAAATTGCTGTAACATATCAGTGACATTAATAGCAGAACTGTTTGTGCCTGGAATGAGATCTTACCTGGAATGTAATTCAATAAGCTGAAAGAATCATTAAAATATATTACAAAATATTACTAGAAAAATCCCTCCAAGCCATCTTTATATTGTCATCTTCTTTTACAAACTCGCTGCATGTTTGGAGGGGAAGAGGTCACACAGCTTTACCTGATAAAGAAGGAAAATGTCTTTGCTGCCCATGGCTTGAAGGACTGTACAGCTGCAACCAATGACTTGAATGAGGTCCAGAGTAGCACCTTGGGTACTGCAAAACTGGACAGCTCTGTCACATTTGGAGTTGGGGCTCTGCAACCTGGAGAAGAGAAGGCTTCCAGGAGACCTTAGAGTAGCCTTCCAGTATCTGAAGGGGGGCTACAGGAAGGCTGGGGAGGGACTATTGACAAGGTCTTGCAATGACAGATAATGGGTTTAAACTGGCAGAGGGAAGATCTAGACTAGACGTTAGGAGGAAGTTCTTTCCAGTGAGGGTGGTGACTGGCACAGGTTGCCCAGGGAGGTTGTGGCTGCTCCCTCCCTGGAGGTGTTCAAGGCCAGGTTGGATAAGTTCTTGAGTGACCTGTACTAGTGGGAGGTGTCCCTGCCTATGGCAGGGGGTTGGAGCTTGATGATCCTTGAGATCTCTTCCAACCTTACCATTCTATGATTCTATGATTTCTGCAGAACTGCAGATCAGGATGGATCTTCTCATGCCAACAGTAATTTTGGGGCTGTTTAGTTTGAAGAAGAGAAGGCTGAGGGGAAATCTCATTGCTCTCTACAACTACCTGAAGAGATGTTGTGGAGAGGCTGCTGCTAGTCTCTTCTCACAGGAGGCAGAACCAGGGGGAATGGCCTCAAGCTAAAGCTGGGTAGGTTTAGATTGGACATCAGGAAAAAGTTTTTCACAGAGAGAGTGGTCAGGCACTGGAATGAGCTGCCCAAGGAGGTGGTGGAATCACCCACCCTGGATGTGTTTAAGGGTGGTTTGGGTTTGGGGCTGTTTAGTTTGAAGAAGAGGAGGCTGAGGGGAAATCTCATTGCTGTCTACAACTACCTGAAGAGATGTTGTGGAGAGGTGGAGTGGCTGCTGCTGGTCTCTTCTCACAGGTAATTGGAGGCAGAACAAGGGGGAATGGCCTCAAGCTGAGGCTGGGTAGGTTTAGATTGGACATTAGGAAAAAGTTTTTCACAGAGAGAGTGGTCAGAGACTGGAATGATTGGCGGAGTCACCAACCCTGGATGTGTTTAAGGGTGGTTTGGATGCAGTGCTTAGGGATATGGTTTAAGGTGAATCTTGTAGAGTAAGGTTCTCTAGGTTGGACTTGGTGATCCTGAGGGGCTTTGCCAACCTGGATGTTTCTGTGATTCTGTAATGTTACATTTACTCTGTCTGAAAAGGAGAGAGAAGATGATAACAGCAGGGCCATTTTATCATTGCTGGTGTCCTTACCTTAGCTTGCTGGGAGCAAGTTACAATGCTCCTTCTAGAGGTGGCTTTGCACAGGTGCTGCATTTGTATGTTGTTTAGCACAAGCAGCTTCTGTTCAACTCTTAGACATCACAGACACTACAGTTCAGCTACTAATGATGATGATCATGCATATGCTGCATTTAACTCAGGATAAGGTTGCTAGTCTGTCGCTGGGAGAAGTAACAGATGGAAAAAAAAGAGACAGAGACATTTCCACAGGCTATGATTTGAACAGTATAGCTGACAACAAGCTATCTATCCATGGGGCAGCAATGTGCTCTTGTGGCCAAGAAGGCCAATGGGATCCTGGGGTATATTTAAAAGAGTGTATCCAGCAGATCAAGGGAAGTTCTCCTCCTCTACTCTTCCCTGGTGAGACTTCACCTGGAATATTGCGTTCAGTTTTGGGCTCCCCAGTTCAGAAAGGACAGGGATCTACTTGAAAGAGTCCAACAGAGAGCTATGAAGGTGATGAAGGGACTGGAGCACTGCCCTGTGAGGAGAGGAAGAGGGACCTGAGGCTGTTTAGTCTGGTGAAGAGACGACTTAGAGGGGATCTAATCAATGTTTATAAATATCTGAGGGCTGGGGGCCAAGAAGGAGGGGACAAACTCTTCTTAATTGTGCCTTGGGATAGGACAAGGGATGGATATAAACTACAGGACAAGAAGTTCCACCTCAACATGAGGAAGAACTTCTTTACTGTAAGGGTGAGAGAGCACTGGCACAGGCTGCCCAGAGAGGCTGTGGAGTCTCCTTCTCTGCAGACTTTCAAGCCCTGTCTGGATGCATTCCTGTGAAACCTGTGCTAGATTCTGTGTTCCTGCTCTGGCAGGGGGGTTGGCCTCGGTGATCTGTGGAGGTCCCTTCCAACACTTAACATCCTGTGATCCTGTGATTCCCTCCTATAGAAAGTTGTCTACAGGCTCCCAGCCATATTTCTGCTAACCAATTCATAGACAATGGAGGTGTATAATTAAAGTCACCGGTATTTTACTTGGGTTGTTGTTGGTTGATTGTTTAAGCACAGGATTGAGCTGAAAACAATGTTTCATTACTTAGAACTGATTGATGACAGCCAACATGGCTTCAGTGAGAGCAAATCATGTCTGACAAATCTGGTGGCTTTCTATGACAAGGTTACAAGATGGGTGGATAAGGAAAGAGCAGCTAACATCATTCACTTGGGCTTTTGCAAAACATTCTATACTATCCAGCATGAATTTTCTGCAAACTGGAGAGATACATGTTTGACAGGTGGATAAGGAATTGGCTGGGTGATCACACTCAATTGTTAAACTCAGCAGCTTGATGTCCAATTAGAGACCTGTGATGAGTGGTGTCCCTCAGGGATTGGTACTGTGATTAGCACTGTTCAACTGATGAGTGGTGTTCCTCAGGGTCTGATGCTGGGATTAGCACTGTTTCACTGATGAGTGGTGTCCCTCAGGGGTTGGTACTGGGATTAGCACTGTTTCACTGATGAGTGGTGTTCCTCAGGGTCTGATGCTGGGATTAACACTGTTTAACATCTTTGTTGGAGACATGAACCATAGGATCAAATGCACATTCAGCAAGTTTTCTGGCAATACCAAGCTGTGAGGTATGGTTGACATGCTGGAGGGAAGGGATGCCATCCAGAAGGACCTTGATGGGTCCATGCAAACTTGATGAAGTCCAACAAGGCTAAGTGAAAGGTCCTGTGGATGGGTCAGAGCAATCCCAAGCACAAACACAAAACTGTGGATGCTCCATCCCTGGAATTGTTCAAGGCCATATTAAATGGGACTTTGAGCTACCTGATCTAGTGGAACATGTCCCTGCCCATGACAGAGGGGTTGGAGCAAGATAATTTTTCAAGGTCCCTTACAAATCAAAACATTCTGTGTTCTATGATCAATATTTCATTTCTGTAGTGAACTGTTAACATCAAAACTGCTGTAATAAAATACTATAAGTAATTTTTTTTCTATATTATTGTACAGACAGCTGTAAATGAAAATTGTTTGCAAACAGCCTGCATCACTCTGAAATGCCATTCATCATCAAGGCTAGAATAAATAATAATAACTACTAATTTAAAAATTCATAGACCAGGCACTTTAAAAGCTTATGTGCAAAATAACTTCAACCCTTCAACTTCTTATGGTTGTTCACCAAGTTCATTTCTCATTGTTTGGCCACGTCCCTAAAGAAAAGCCCAACAAAACTGTCAGCCAAATGTTAGGCCAGCCTGTGTCCAGACAGTGATTTGAAGCTGTGGAACAGCGTGGTTTTTTTTGGAAACTCTTCATTTTATAAGCACCAATGTTAAAAAAGTAACTGTCCTGCAATATCTCAAATTTGTAGATGCCTGTTATAAATTTCCCCTTTCTGCGCTGAGACGGAGACTCAGCACTGCACTTAAAGGAACTGAATTCCATAGCCAGGTAGCTTAATTTGCCAATTGACTTGATCCATAAAACATGTTCTACACACATGGACCATATTAAAGGCATTTCAAAGGTGAGTGAAAAAGAGCAGTCTAGTGAATAACAAACATAGGATGCAACCACATCCTGCAAAGCCTTTTCCAAACAAGTACCAAACCTTAAAATTAACCCAGCGCAGCACCAAATGGTCTCAGGTCAGATACAAAGTGATCCATATCCACACATAAGCAAGGTCAGCTCAGCTGAAACTCAATGTAACAGAAACAATAATTAAAAAAATGAACAGTAGCCCATGAAATTAAATAAAACATTAGCATTCAGACACAGCCAAAACAGCCTAGAATAAAAGCCTGCTTTAAATTTATGGCAGCTTCATACAGAAACATACCCATTGTGCCAATGACAGGACGAGGGGCAGTGGGTTCAGACTGGCAGAGGGGAGATTTAGACTGGATGTTAGGAGGAAGTTCTTTACAGTGAGGGTGATGAGACCCTGGCACAGGTTGCCCAGGGAGGTTGTGGCTGCTCCCTCCCTGGAGGTGTTCAAGAGCAGGTTGGATGAGGCCTTGAGTAACCTGTACTAGTGGGAGGTGTCCCTCCCTATGGCAGGGGGTTGGAACTAGATGATCCTTGAGGGCTCCTTCCAACCTTAACCATTCTATGATTCTATGATTCTATGATACAGAAAACTGAAGAGTCTCTTTTAATTGCTAACCAGAAAGCTAAAAGATGAGAGAAGCTCACTTTGTAACAGTATTTTCTGGAAAACAAAAATAAATATTCACAAATTAAAAAAATTCACAAATAAAAAGATTTGCAAATAAAATAAGAATATTCACAAATAAAAGAAGGGAAAAGAAAACAAATCAAGACAATTTCAGTTAGAAATTGTCAAAAGCAATTTACAATTAAGAAAGATGAAGATACATATTAGTACTTTATGAACAGCATGGAAATGGTTTGAGAAGAGAAGGTATTGGTGAGAAGACTGCACCTACAGTAAACTTTCCTAGATCATCTGCAGAGCACTGGCAATGCACAAGAGCCACAAACCTGCCAAAGCCACATCAGCCCTCTAATGAGAGATTAACTGGTGTGAGAACTGTATAGCAAATGAATTGCTTCAGTTTCTGGCAAGAGTACCACAGTCCTTGCTTCCCACATGTGTTGCCTCCCACAATGGAAATGTTACCTTTTCATGCATACAGTGCAGAGATCTCAAAGAGGGTAATGAATATCAAGCCAACATTTCTCTTAGTGTCTGGTTTTGCAAGCTTGGACAGGCAACCATATGCACATACACTAATCAAGCCTCCCTCTTTCCACAGGAGGCTGCTTAGAGAAATGGATCATAGTAGGATTCATGCTATGTTGCTTAAAGAGAAGGGAACAGATGGAGAAAATTTAATTCCCAGGGCCTATAGCTGTGAGGGGATTTCCCCATGTCACTTAAGTCTTTGAAATAAGGGAAGAAAGTTTCCCAAGCCAAAGCACAATTTTTCTCCTTGCTAACTTTTCTTTTCACTTAAAAGAAAAGTATTTCCCTGCAGCAGATATAACGACTGCCCCAGATCTATGGAGCCATCCCATGGTGCACACTGTGGTTGTCCTGCCAATTTTCTTTTTTAGCTAAGCCACAAAATGATGCCAGCCACAAGAGAACATATTATTCTGATGTTGAGAACTTAACGTGTAAGGAATATTAACTGGTGTCTTTTATTGAGTAATTGCACCTTTTAATGCCATTAGGAAAAGGGTTAGGTTAAAGATTCCTGCTGAATGGGACAGGCAAGGGACACACAGGACTTATAAATCACCCAGCTCGCAGGGGCTTCAGCAGCTGTTCAACTGTACAGATGTGGAGCAGAAGAGAATTAATTATGGTGTTAGTTGTGTGAACAGGAACACATAGGCAGTGCATCTCTGAAGAAAGCAAATTTATTTTGGCCGTTATTTATAGAGTTGTTACTGATGGCAGCTGGCTGCTGAATTGCAGCATCTCATTTGAACCCAGGAAATCTAACAGAGCTTGATAAAATAGCTGAGAGTTCACTAGCACAGAGTTCAGACAAGTGTAGGTGTCCTGAAGTGATGGGATGATGCTTAGGGACATGCCAGTCCAATCTAACAAGCCTCCTGCCAGGAAGGGCTACTTCTTATTTCACTGTGAGCAACTGCAAGTGTTGAGAGTGCAACTAGGAGTGGGCTCAACACAAGTAAACAGACACCCAAATCTTCTTTTCAAAGCCTGCTTCCTTTTTTTTTTTTTTTTTTTTTATCATTTTAATGCCAGTTTCCAGTGGATCCCTAAAAGAGCAAATGAAGATAAGGTTTAAACTGTGATTTAAGCCATGGCAAAAGAAAAAGTGACCTAAGAAGTGCTGGAGGCATTTTGACTAATAAAGCAGTTAGCTGCTCTTTCATTGACTCAGCTTAAAAGAGTAAAAAAATGTTTGTGTTTATTTTAGGAAAACATCAAAGCTGCATCCTCCCAATCCTGACTGTAGCCTCTAGGTACTGCAGTGATTACTGCAATAGCAGCTCTTTTTTTGATCTGGCTGAGCCAATAACTCTGAACTTACTCCTTGAAATAGGACTCCAGCTTTTCTGATCTTTCCTCCTCCATCCTATTCTGTCACAGAGCAGAAGGCAATTGCCTCCCTGAACCCAGAGCTTGCAGTTTAAAGTTCCTGAAAAGATTAATTTATTTGCAAGTTCCAGGTTACATTGTAGAGCTGGAAGGGAATGGAGGGGGATTTAGCTGTATTACAAATACCCCTACAGGAGGAAGGGATTAAGATTTAATCTCTCCTCTATCTTTTGACTAGGATCTTCTCACTTCATGTGCTCCAGCCCTGGGGAAACTGGCCAGTCCAGCTGAAGCAGGGGAGAGGCTTGTAAGCTGTAACTAATCAGAGCTGTAAAGTGGAGTTATAGACCCTTCCTAAAGAGGTGCTAGCTTCATTTGCAGCAAAAACTCACTCTGCACAGGACCTCCTCACTTCCATGCCTCATTGAGTGACTAAAACAATGCTGGCTTCCACCAAAGCAAATGCAAACCCCAGTTTGAGGCATGAAATCCTCCTGCTGCAAGATGGGGAAAGCACTGACACATCCCAGGGGCATGAGGTCCTGCACACATGCACTTCATCAGCTGCTGTGTTGTGAGGTTTCAGCTCAACACAAGAAGAGACTTCTTTACAGTGAGGGTGACAGAGCACTGGAGCAGGCTGCCCAGAGAGGTTGTGGAGTCTCCTCTGCAGACTTTCAAAATCCACCTGGGTGCATTCCTGTGCAAACTACCCTGGATGATCCTACTCGTGGCAGGGGGGTTGGGCTCAATGATCTCCAGAGGTCCCTTCCAACCCCTAATGTTCTGTGATTCTGAGTTCTCCAGTTCAGGAGAGACAGGGACCTGCTGGAGACAGTCTAGTGGAGAGCCACAAGGATAACTGGGGGACTTGAGCATCTCCCCTATAGAGAGAGACTTAGAGCCCTGGGGCTGTTTAGTCTGGAGAGGAGACTCAGAGGAGATCTGATCAATCTCTATAAATACCTGAGGGGTGGGTGTCAAGTGGAGAGGGCCAAGCTCTTTTCAGTGGTCAGCAGCAATAAGCCAAGGAGCAGTGGATCCAAACTGGAACAGAGAAGGTTTCAGCTCAACATGAGGAGAAACTTCTTTACAGTGAGGGTGACAGAGCCCTGGAACAGGCTGCCCAGAGAGGTTGTTGAGTCTCCTTCTCTGGAGACTTTCAAAACCTGCCTGGATGGATTCCTGTGCTAACTACCCTGGGTGATGCTGCTTTGGCAGGGGAGTTGGACTGTATGATCTCTGGAGGTCCCTTCCAACCTCTAAGGTTCTGTGATTCTGTTCAGACTCGTGGCACAGTACAGAGAGTGGCAGCCTCCTCCTGCCCCACACAGATCAGCAGAGGTCAGGAACTGAGAGCTAGCACTCTTAGGGAGAATCTGGTCACAGTCAAACACTTAATGAAAGGAGACATTCAAGATTTAACCTTACAGCTGCCTCCACACTCAGAGAATATTTATCAGATTGTCCCTTCTCTGGCATAGCCTGTGCAGAAGTGTTCCCAGGGGATGGCCAGAAGGATGGGACAGTCCAAGCTTAGGAGAGAGGGGCTACAGGGATAATGGACATGGTGAGAGCTGTCACATTGCTCCTACACACCAGCTCATTGCACAGGAAAATTAACCTGCACCAGGAAAAGGCACAGGAAAACAGAGTGTAAATTACATTTTCATTTCACAAACAAGGAGGGAGAAGCAAGACAAACTATGCCACTCTCAGGTCCAATTCCTTCCTTGTATACTTCCTGGGGCCATGCAGTTACATGACTGCCTAATAACTCTGTCTAGCTCCAGGGAAGCACTCATTAGTTTTCTTAGGAAATGCTCTAACACTAAGACACAAAAAGTGGGTAAAATCATTCAGTCATTAGGACTAAAGTATATATGGAGAGAGATGTAGATATACACATAAAAATATATCTACATGGGTATGTGCAGTCACACATCCATGCAGCTTCAGAAAAATTGATAGATAGAATCATACAATGGTAAGGTTGGAAGGGACCTCAAGGATCATCTAGTTCCAACCCCCTGCCATAGGCAGGGACACCTCTCACTGGTACAGGTCACTCAAGGCCTCCTCCACCCTGGCCTTGAACACCTCCAGGGAGGGAGCAGCCACAACCTCCCTGGGCAACCTGTGCCAGTGTCTCACCACCCTCACTGCAGACAACTTCCTCCTAACATCCAGTCTAAATCTTCCCTCTGCCAGTTTAAACCCATTGCCCCTAGTCCTGTCATTGCAAGACCTTGTCAATAGTCCCTCCCCAGCCTTCCTGTAGGCCCCCTTCCAATACTGGAAGGCTGGAAGATCTGCTGCCACTTTCTGTAAGGTGGAACAGAAAAAAAGGAAAGGAGGAGAGTATACAAATTTCATAAGCTCAGACATAATTGCCACGAGTAAATGTGAATGCATAAGGATGAACTTTTCTTTTTCTTTCACTTCTTACACATTAATAGGCTCTTTCTTTGAGAAAGAAGGACATCAGACATTGATAAATTTGACAGAAGTGAAAGGAAAAAAATGGTTGCACTATTAGGAACACTCCTGAGGTGGTGTTGCACGGTGTCTTTGATACATCAGCCTTCAGCCTCTGAGCATATTCGTATTAACTCAAATGTACACCCAGAATTCAAATGAGCTGCTTCTTTAGATGCTGACTTTTAGTAGCAGTCCCACCAGACAGGCTGGAATCAAACTCACAGTTTCAGAGTCGGGTATGGTATAATTTTCTCAGTACAGTTTGTGCCTACTGACTCTCTCAGAAGATTAGAGAAAGAGGCAGAGCACAGCAGATCGTTAAAGATCCACACAAGGCTAAAGGGTGTGGGGAGGGGGAAAACAACAGCTTCAATGAACACACTACTCCCAAGTACAGAAGTTCTTCTACACCAAGAGATTGGTGAAAGGCTGTATTTGATATTGCTGGAAACAGAGAGACGACAAATTGCTTGGAATGGATTCATTTAAAGGCAAACAAGGGCTAACCACTGATGTCTGAATACCTCAGTGCTGTCTGAAGGCTGCTACGTTGCCACAACATGCATGCTCTTTATAGCCCTTCAAGAAACCACTGTGAAAACAGCACTACACACCTGCAATATATATATATGTTTGTCTGGAAATGTCACAGCACTTACAGTAACTGTCTATGAATCTTCCCTGTAAAGCCAGCAGAGCCAGGTGCATCACATAGCTTGGGATTCACAGTGAGCCTAGAAATAAATAAAAAGTTGAAGTCATGCACCTTTTTCTGATTAAGCTGTTGCTTTTGAGATCTGCACATGGGGAGGCTGAGTTTTTAAGATGTGAGTTAATTAATACTACTGACNCCATTCTATGATTCTATGGAAAAGGAAGGCACGAAGAGCAGAAATGCAGATGAATAAATGTGAGTTAGATATCAAGGATCTATACGGGAAGGAAAGGAAATACAAGATGAAAAAAGTTGCAATAAGAGATTGTTAAATAATCGGAGGCCATGAGGGGATATTTAACATGCATCATTTCACTAGAAAATTTTCCTTTGAAATCTGGTTTTACAGAAATTACAGATTTCTTCAGTGAGATTTCTGTAACAGCATCTGCTTTCCACAGACAACAGCAAACAGGAGAATTCTTTAACAAGAAGTCAAATACAAAATAACCTTTTTTTCCCCTTCTTTTTCTTGTCAGCATGCAAGCACTATCTTAGTAGAGACACAGGTGCAGAAACAAGATCTAAATACCCACCTTTCTGTTCATCACACAATAAAACCTAATTGGTTTCTTATTAATTGTTAATCCAATTTAATTTTAAAAAGCTTTTTGTTTGGGTCTTTCCTGAAGTCTCTTTTTGGTAAGCAAATGGAGGACATTGTCTATATTTTTCCATACTATTTGTTTGGTTTTTTGGTTTGTTTTTTTTTTCAGATGCAAATTGTAAGACTTCTGGAAAATTAATTTGCAGGTATAGCCAAGATAATGAGGGTTAGTGAAAATCAGCAGCTCTTAGGTGCAAAAAAACAAGCATTTTGTTCCACTCAAGACAAACAGTTTTTATCACATTTACTGTTATGTTTGAATCTCTCAATGCCTTCTATCACAGCAGGCTTTGTAGTTAAGGATAATTAAAGTGAAAAGACACCTGGTTAACTGTGGGGATATTGCACCTACTGTCAGACTGCTTAGAACAGCTAAAACAAACTGGCGGGAGGGTTGAGTAAACTGCATGTTTCTGCTGGCTAAGAGAAGCCTCACAACCTCAGCCTGTCAGTGGTGAAATAAAGAGTTCTCCTGAAGCAGAAGGCACAGGCTTATAGACCAACCACCTTATTGATCCCTTTCTTCTTCATAATCAACTGAGCCAGTTTCCCTCTTTTTCACCCCTGTCTGAAGCAGCTCCCTTTCCAGTCATGTTTCTCTTTAGGGGTAAATATTCCACCTAAAATACTCCACCTACTTACTTGTCCTCTAGATAGCTATTAAGCACTTAGCATGTCTTTTACCTTCCCTTAAAGCAATCCATTTTCTGCAAGGCTACTCAAGATGAGACAGTTTTCCTTCACAACATGTTTTCACCATTCTCAACATCAGCACCTGAAGCAAGCAGCCCTATCTAAAGAGGATTGCTTTGGAATCTCAGAAATGCTCACACACTGTGTTGCNCCTTGCCCTGCTGCCCACACTGCTCTTGCTGAAGCCCAGGACTTGGTTGCTGTCTGGGCTGCACTCACACTGCAAGTTCGTGTTGAGCTTTTCTTCACCTCAGACCCCCAGGTCCTTTTCCTCAGGGCTGCTCTCAGCCATTCCCCACCAAGCCTGGAGTTGTGCTTGGGATTGTGCCTACCCAGGTGCAGGACCTTACACTTGGCCTTGTTGAATGTCATGAGGTTGGCCTGGACCCACCTCTCCAGCCTGTCCAGGTCCCTCACAGATAAGTAGAAGAGAAGTAGTTTAAGAGCTCATTCTTCAAAACCATACTCTTACTCTAAAGACAGAGGTGTTGCAATTAAATGGCAGAGACCACTTTTATTCTGAGCTGGCAATAATCTGCAACAACAAATATGTCCAAATGTTTTACTTATGCGTCATTTTCCTCCTGCTGGAGATATTCATTCTTTGCATGTGTCCAGTGGCTAGAAGCCAAGAAACTCATTTTATGCTTGATAATTCGTTGCTAATCAGTGCTAATCTGTTTGGGAAAACATCTACAGCTCAAGCACAAAGAGAATTGGATTGATGCTGCTGCACTGGTGGTGGCTGTTCATTGCAGAGCACAGTTCCATGAGCTCCTCCGTGGGACTTACATGGGGGCTCACTTGCTATCTGCAAATGGCTTTGCCCCAAGAAGCAACAAGATATTAGTGCTTTTTGAGAACCTAGGCATGTAAATTAAAAGTGAGAAATTAATCCTGGTGCTACTCACACCAATTTCACTATTCACATCTCAGAATAGTAGTCACTACTAGTGCAGTTTGACTACTAGTACAGACTCACCACTGCAAAGCTTGTTTTGGTTCTACTGAAACCTACTCGACTAAAAAGAAATAATTGTGAGAGCTTTCAAAGGAAGTTTGTGGCTGCTCCCTCTCTGAAGGTGTTCAAGGCCAGGCTGGACGAGGCCTTGAGTAACCTGTATTAGTGGGAGGCGTCCCTGCCTATGGCAGGGGGTTGGAACTAGATGATCTTTGAGGTCCCTTCCAACCTTACCATTCTGTGATTCTATGATTCTATAAGGTGTACATCATACCAGGTTTGCTTTAAATTCATGGCAAGTGGCTTTGCACCAAGAAGCAACAAGATATTAGTGCTTTTTTTTGAGACTGAGACGTGTAAAATCAAAATGAGAAATGAATCCTGGTGCTGCTTGCACCAACTTCACTATTCACATCTCAGAATAGTAGCCACTACTAGTACAGGTTCACCACTGCAAAGCTTGTTTTGGTTCTACTGAAACCTACTCGACTAAAAAGAAATAATTGTGAGAGCTTTCAAAGGGAGGTGCACATCATGCCAGGTTTGCTTTAAATTCATGGCTCTCGAATTTTCTTTGAGCACTTATCCATCACCCAAGTGTTTTACATGGAGAATGATTAAGAGCAAACTTTTGTATACCACAGTGTGATGGTTTGGGAGTTCTCTGCCCCCCCACACTTTGTAAAATCACCCAGACTAGACTCAGCCAGCTGGAAGTTAAGGACTGAAGCTCCGATTACAGCTTAGCACAATGTACANACACGTGGGTCGTGGGCACTCCTGCATCCTGCTTGCCATCCAAGGGCTCGTTCTGAGTCAGGGTTGCTGAGGCATGACTCAGCTCAGCTTGACAGATCTGTAGGGTGGTTATTCAAATAAGATGTTGGAGCAGGTCCAGAGGAGGCCATCAAGATACTCAGAGGGCTGGAGCAGCTCTGCTATGAGGACAGGCTACAAGAGTTGGGGCTCTGCAGCCTGGAGAAGAGAAGGCTTCCAGGAGACCTTAGAGTAGCCTTCCAGTATCTGGAGGGGGCCTACAGGAAGGCTGGGGAGGGACTATTGACAAGGTCTTGCAATGATAGGATGAGGGGCAATGGGTTTAAACTGGCAGAGGGGAGATTAAACTGGATGTTAGGAGGAAGTTGTTTGCAGTGAGGGTGGTGAGACACTGGCACAGGTTGCCCAGGGAGGTTGTGGCTGCTCCCTCCCTGGAGGTGTTCAAGGCCAGGTTGGAGGAGGCCTTGAGTAACCTGTACTAGTGGGAGGTGTCCCTGCCTATGGCAGGGGGTTGGAACTAGATGATCTTTGAGGTCCCTTCCAACCTTATCATTCTGATTCTATGATTCTATGTTGTCCCAGTCTTGTCTGAAATGTCTGCTTGACAGCATTTCCCGCTCATTCTTGGGGGCATTTATTTATTTATTTATTAGGAATAAGATGACATGAGACACTGGGAAGCCTGTCTGTAAAATAAAGGTCTGCTTAAAGCCAGGTTAAGGGGAAAAAAGAAAAAAAAATCTTCCTGACAAGTAGTCATTATTTTGGAGGTGTATCTCTCTCTCAGGAAATGTTACATGCTAGAAACAGAGAAACAATCCCATACAAAGGGCAACATTAGGGGCGGCTTAGGGTTGGAATCTAAGCACTGAAAGAAAGAGTACACCTCAGGAAGAGCTGGATTGGCTACCTTATCTCTGCCTGCAAGCATACATGCAATATTACAGCCCTTAATTAAACAGACATGGTTTGGGGTTTTTTTCTGCAGCAGAAGGTATCAGATGGTCTTCTAGATTTTTGGTGTTCAGCATATATTAACAATTCCTCCCTTTGCTGTGTGTCCATCACTTAATTAGCATAAAAGCCCCCAAGCCCTCTGTTTGCTTGGTTGTCTTTACAGTACCTTCTCTTGTCTCAAAGGAACTTATTTTCATAATTTCATCAGTAGAGATGTATAATGCATTCAACAAGACTTTTTTTCCTTCTAGAGACAGATGTAGTTCTTAACCATAATTCATTACTTATTACCTCACAAGCTGTTTTTCAGACAGAACTCACAATTCCTTTACCAATATCTTTTAATGATGTTTCTGTTTCAAATTGCACTTCCACCAGATTCTAATCCGAATTTCACTGAACTCTCACCTTAATTTCAGCCATCTGAGGGCTCTGTTCTTCATTTTCCATGCAGCTGCCCTCAAAGCACATCTCACAGAATGATGTGTACTATTCATCCAATAAGATGTTTTAAAATAAAAAGGGAAATATTCCTTTAAGATCAAAATGCCTCTCTAATGAGCAAAACATCCTGCAGAGGTTTTTCACTAGCTGGATGAGAGGGTTTCCTACAACACAGCAAGTGAAAGAAACCTGCATGTTGAATGATAAATGGGAGCAGGGAGCATTCAGAAATTATTTTAAAGCACAGTACAAATAAGTTGGGTATGCAGACTTGAAAAAAACATCATAGTGGGTGAATTTGAGATCTCTTTCAAAATGGTGATGGTAAAACTGAGAAGAGATAGTACTAACAAGAAAGTGTTAGAAGAATGAAGTGGCCTCTGGACCTCTGAGCTGTCTTATATTGTCTCTGGTCCTCTGACAGTCTCATACTGCTGAGTCCTGCATCTGGGTTGAGGCAATCCCAAGCACCAGTATAAGCTGGGCAGTGACTGGCTTGAGAGCAGCCCTTAGGAGAGGGACTTGATGGTGCTGGTGGATGAGAAGCTCAATATGAGCTGTCAGTGTGCACTTGCAGCCCAGAAGGACAAGCAGATTTTGGGCTGAATCAAGGCAAGTGTGGGCAGCAGGTGGAGA